>VDFB02137992.1:0-38801 GCA_007258455.2 Sequoia sempervirens
CTTTATTTTCATTTTTAATTTTTAACATTTTTGGTTTTTTTTTTTTCTTTTTTTGAATTTTGGTGTTTTGTTTCTTGTGCCACCCTTGTCTCTCCTCTCTCTTTTTAGTCTTTTTATGCTTGGTTGGATCTGCAACTTATCATTTTTATTTCTTTTGCTCTTTTCTGCATTTTGATGATGATGGAGTGCCATTCAAAACGTTGATGCAAAAATATGAACACAATCAAATCCAGAAATCATTGAACAATTTACAATTTATGTGTTTTTGCTGATTACAGATCATACAAACAAGTGATTTGAAATATACTGCATTTTAATACACAGCAACTGTTCATGAGGTGTGGTGACTACTATATTAAATTAGATTACATTTACATAAATGTTGTGGCCGTTTGCTGTTAGGCCGATCTGAACAGTAATCTAAAAGAGAGTTAACGTTGCTATTTATGCATTCTGCCGTTTTAGATGGAAATAGGTTTTAAATTTTTGCATGCTTATTCATTAACATTTACCTCTGTATACTGCCTGTTCATAAATCTCTGTTGTAGCCTGCTCTCATACAACACATAGGGATTGAGTTAGTAATAGATTATTTTATCATTAACCCTACATTAGCTAGGGTTTGGTATAATTACTTCCAGCTTTATTCTTTGTTTTATATGCAATAAATAAGTGACCTTCAGTGTACAATTTACATATGATTGTTTAGCATTAGTCTACAAACTGCAATTCATGGATTAATATTCATTGTTTAGTATAGGATACTAATCCATGAATTGTAGATTCTAGACTAATGTTAAACAATCATATAAGAAATTTGTCAATGAATTCTGAATTTAAATGTTATATGTTAAGATTTTATCCATATATGTATGTTTTATCCATATTTTCATATGAATAGTTAAAATTTTTTTTATATATTTTAAATTTTTCTTATATTTTATATATTCGACTTCTAGCCGTCTCCAAAATTGACCTGAAAAATCAGACTTGGGGATGCATCCCACTATCCTCTGTCGTCACCATCCCAGAAATTCAGAGTAACACTGTAATTAATTTATGAAGGATGTTAGAATATGTAAATTAATTATGTTTGTCAGCACAGGCCCGTCGACCAAACCACCTCACATTGCCCACAGCCGCCCAACGCTGACTCCTACTGCCTCACCCCGTCCATGTTATCCACGTTGAGTATTATTTCACTTTCCATACTAAATTTCATATCTAACACACATGCTACAGTATGTATCGAATTTATTATCCATTTATCTATAAAACGGATGCCTGAGCCTGTGATTTTAGCGCTCCAATTCTCTCCTCTTCTTTTTGATTTGTTTGTCTGTTCTGTGCTCGGCCTTCATTGGGCAGCAGAATTGTTACCATGATCTAGTGGTTTCACATTCGTATCTTGAGAGTTACAACAAACCTGTGAATGATCTCTCTCACCTGGCAGGCCTTCTGTTTTTAGAGAGGATATATAGGTTTTCTAGTCTTATCCCAGTTTTATCTTCCTTGATCACAAACATGAAAGGATGATCAGCTATAAAGTCCTCAATGGCTTCCATGCTTGCGCTTCGAAACCCATACATGAGTGCAGTTATAGCCACTGCTTCGGTGCCCTCCCTCATTAATCTCCACAAATGATTTGTGAAAAACATCAGAAATGTACAACGCCTACTCACACAGTCAACTATGTCCTCGAAATTTGCGTGATCAGTAAAGGGCAAGACCAGTCCCATCTTTTTCATGATCTCAGTTGCCTTAACACTGGAAGATACCTTGAAGCCAGGTAGCTGAAAATAACGTACCTTCACCTTACTTCCACGGGAAAGATGGTGCTTAAGAAAATTAAGATCAAGCTTTCTCTTCATTTCAGGCAGACCATTGACATCATTAGGCAATATAATATACATGGAAATGGACCGATCGTCCTATCCATAGAAATGTTATCGTTCTGTATCTATTTAGCTAGAAACAAAATAGTATTTTTGAAACAGTGAATGATCTGTTGGAAATAACATTGTTGTGAAAGTGTATGTTTAGTTGAAAATAGTCTTGATCAATAATTGTATAAATTAAACAACATTATGTAGAGTCAAACCATGAACATTCTTTACGAAACAACTTGTTTTGTAATTGTTTAGTTGGAAATATTATTGTTCTATTATAAGTAGAGAAAGTGTTCATTTGTTAACTGCATAGTTGAATATTACAACTTGTATGAAATAAATGAAACAATAATATTTGAGAAACTGTTAGAGCATATTTAATTCTAGATTCAATTATTCTTTGAATTTTGATGAATGAAAACATCAAAATGAAACTTTATTAAGTGATAGCACATTGATTTAATGGTTTTAATTTAGAATGTATGCACAAACCAAAAAATTAAGTATGCACATAAACATGTATGCACATAGACTCTCGTCTATGTTAATACACATACTTGTGACATACAGGTTCTTTTGTTCTTTTTACTTAATTCATTTTTAAATGGATAATGCATATGTTGAAAGTGAACATGGGTCTTGTGAATGATATGATTGATTATTGAATTGCTCTATTTGAAACATGTATCCGATTTCTATTTAGAGAGGAAATTAGTGATCTGATTTTTCTTTTTCGTAGACATATGTGAGAAGAATATTTTTTTATTTGAATACAAAAGTGATACCTAAGAAGACTAGAGCACCTTAGGGTAGATGCTGCTAGAGGGTAGATAGCTATTATGAAATATTGTATTGTAGAAAGTTACCTTTTGGAATGGGTACCGAAATGGAGTTTAGAGAGTATAGCTTTGCTTTACCAAAACCTATTGTTTGTTGTTGCAACACAATTATTATGCTTGGCCAAGAAATATAGTTCATTTGTATGTATGAACTCTGTGATATCAGTCTCTGCCATTCCTAGCATAAATCTTACATTTTCTTTCTAACTTATAGATAGAAATTGCATGTTGATGTATGGGCACACACCATATTCCACCTTGCAAATTTTTCTCTTGATAAACTTTTCATGCAGGATCGGGTATTTTTCAAGTCGGAAGAAATTTGGGAAAGCATAAGCTTCGTTGGGCAGTACAATGCTTCAACTATGTTCTTGTCCACCAGTGAAGGAAAGCATCAAGAGGAACCTTAGTTGTACACAAGACTATATAGTCTATGATGTGACTTTGATGTAATACTTGATGTAAAGTTGTACAATGTAATGACTTTGTGGCCTTATGAGCCAAGTCAAACCTAATATTGTAATTTGGTTTTTGAATTGAATATATGAACATTTGACTCATTGTAAATGGACATGTGTTGCTAAGATTGACTATAGCTACTTAGTTATGTCTTTTTAATTTGAATATATTCATGTGTCATTTACAATAATATTAATTAAGTAATAATTCAGGATGGGTTACTACACTAAGATAGTAAGTGAAACATTTAAAGATGAGCATTGGATGAAAGCTATGGAATAACTTATGCAGATTGAGAAGAATCAAACCTAGGAATTGGTTCCTAGACCGACAAATAAAAATATAATTGGATCAAAATGGGTATTTAGAAACAAGTTGAATGAGAATGGAGAAGTGGTCAGAAATAAAAAAAGACTTGTGTGTAAGGGCTACTCACAAGTAGAAGGTATACATTTTTAGGAGACTTTTGCTCTGATGGCTAGGATGGAAGTGATCAGATTTTTTTTGGAATTTGTTGCACATAAAGATTTTAAAGTTTATCAGATGGATGTAAAGTTTGCATTCTTGAATGGTGAATTGGAAGAAGTGTGCATGGAACAACCAAAAGGATTTCAATTTTAGAATCAAGTAGATATGGTCTGCAGATTGAAGAAGACTTTATATGGATTAAAGCAAGCTCCTAGAGCTTGGTATGCAAGGTTAGACATATATTTGATTCAACGAGGTTTCAATAAAGGTGGGGTAGATAGTAATTTGTATTTCAAAATTGAAAATGACAAGATCTTGATAGTAATTGTATATGTTGACGATATTATTTTTGGAGAAAATGAAACAATGTGCAAAATGTTTGCTAAAGAAATGCAAAAAGAACTTGAGATGTCTGTTTGGTGAGATAAATTTATTTCTTAGACTATAAATCAATTAAAAATAAAATGGGATTTTTATTTGACAAACAAAATATTTAAAAGAGATGTTGAAGAAGTTTGGAATGAATGGTTCCAAACTGGTATGCACTCTTATGGTTATTGGCTACAAATTGAGCAAAGATGATTCACCTAAGGCTGATAAGAGCAAGTATAGATCAATGATTGGATGAATGTTGTATTTAACTGCTACTAGACTGGATATCAAGCATACAGTTTGTCTTGTGGGTACACTTCAAGAAGACCCTAAAGAAACACATGTTATTGTTGTTAAGAGGATAATCAAATATTTGAATGGCACTTTGGATTATGGCTTGTGGTATCTTAGGGATACTGATTTTACAGTAAGTGCTTATACAGATGTAGATTGGGAAGATTGTGTTGATGAAAAAAAGTACAAGTGGTATTTTTTCATGGTTGTAGATTGGTGTCATGGTTGAGTAAAAAACAAGATTCAACTTTTCCTTATCCACTACAAAAGCTAAGTATATTGCTACGTCTTTTTGTACACAAGTTTTGTGGATGAAACAGACATTGAAAGATATCAGAATAAAGTATGATGATCCCATTTCTATTTTTTGTGATAATAAAAGTGCAATTAACATTTCAAAGAATCTAGTGATGCACTCAAGGACAAACCATATATCTATTAGGTATCACTTTTTGAGAAAGAAGGTTGTGGAGAATGAAGTAAAACTTGATTATGTACCTACAAAGGATCAGATTGTTGACATATTTACTCAAACTCTTCCTAAAAATACTTTTGAGTATCTTCAAGTGAAGTTAGGGGTCATTGCCCCTCCCTTCTTGAACTAAATGCATATGGAGATGCATTAGTCTGGTGGATCTATGGATCTATCTTTCTTCTGGACTGATGTTTGGTGGTTACCTCTTAGGGTGAATAGTTAGTGTCTTGTGTTGTCATTGAAAAATTATTTGGGTATACTCCTAAGGGGGAGTATTCAGTAGTGCTAAGGTTCTTAATGTCAAAGGGGAAAACAATGTTAAAATTCTTTTGCCTTTGCCATTGATGTCAAAGGGGGAGAGAGTATCATGTGAAATTTTTTATCTACTAAGGGAGAGAAAGTAAAATAATGAGAAAGTGTGTTTAGAGTTGTGTTGGCTTTGATGGTTTTTCACATTAAGTGTTTCCATCAATGAGAAAGGGGGAGATTGTTGCAAGTACGAAGGTGTTGTCATTGATGTCAACTGGTCAAGTGGTCGTTGTTGTCACTGATGTCATATATGTTGGTTATTGGCTATATATGTTGAAGATATTGAGAAAATTGTAATAAAGAAATGTTGTAGGTATTCAGTATTTGTTTCGGGTTTTGCTTCAAAAAGTGCTGCTATGCTAGTGAGGATATGAGGTATTGTTCATGATTGTTGGAAGTTTCTATATCTAGATTTTGGGTTTCTGGATTGTTGTACAGTGTGAGTTATGTTCACCAGTTGTGAATCATTTTTTTTTGTGTATCTGGCCGAGGTCCAGGAGAAATGTAGTTGCTCTAGATTTCTTCTTGTTCGATTTTTATGACTTGTGTTTCTTAGGATAAGTTGATGAGGTCATGTTCAAGTGAAATTTGTTGACAAAAAATATTGGATAATGTTAGGGTTGAGTGTGCTTAATTGATTTATGTGTTTTACACTGGTATTGGCCGACCTTGTGTTAAACACTACTTACGAAGTTCATGAAGCATGGTGAAGCATGTTGGCACTTTTTTAGGTCCTCATTTAGTGTGTGCTTGGGTTTCCCTCATTCTAATTCCACTGTAGAATGTTTTGGCACCGACAGGTTATTTGAATTTGTAAATACAAATGGTGTATGGCCGACTTTGGATGAGTTTCAAGGTTGAAATGGTGTATATAAAAATTGAGATGTTTGAGAAAGGAGTGAATGAATGCAAGAGCAAGATAGATGTGAGATAGATGCAAAATAGTGTGTGTTTGATGTGAGTTTGAGTAGATCAGTGTGAAATTCAAGTGGCGAGTTTTCAGAGGTAGTGAGCTAAAGGTGTACTCTATGATTCAAGCATGTTTGAAGAGTGTGAATGAATTGTGGTGGAAATATCTATTGCATCGATATTGTTTTCTCTCTGTAACAAATCTCTTCTGCCTTCTTTTGTATTTCTTTGGCAATGAGCCTTTCGGGTGGTTAACCCTTACTGTACAATGAGTTCTATTCCAGATAGTGAGTCTTATTTTGGCAGTGAGCCTTTGTATTCAGTTTTGATATTCTCTATATTGTGAGCTAATCCTCACTGTGGTTTTTCCCTTATTGGGTTTTTCATGTAAATCTGGTGCTATTGTGTGTATGGTTTTGCTTCTTTTTGTTTCTACTTTTATACTTAATGATTAGTCATATTAGTAGAGTAAAGAATTTGTGAATGATAATAAATCTAATCTCTAGTGAAGATTTTAAAGGTTATATTTTCTAAAACTAATTCCCCCCCTCTCAATTTCCTTGTTCAATAGATAAATGGAGATATATATGTAAAGGAGGGAGAGAGGGAGAGGGATACTCAATTCTTCATTTATTTTACAATAGAGATAATTTGAGTGTGTTATAATGTGCTCACATTTGTAGCTACCTTGGGTATTGGAAACCCTTAGGGTTGGATTTTCCTTGGGCATCCAATCCAAAGGGTTGTAATGATATCTCAATGCCTAAATGTGTTTTTTTTTTCAAATTCTTAAAACTAATACAATCTCAAGCACATCCTCCATTAGGTTTGCATATCTTTCAATGCCACAATAATGTTGAGCTCTCTTAGCTTTCTAACCATGTAACTTTTTCCACATTTCAAATATGTTAAGGTTTTAATCTTTAATTTCTTTCTTTTGTGGACCTCCATTTTTTCAAAAAACTATGATATTTTCTCTTTCCTTTTATACTTGTTCATCAAAATTTATAACAAATTACATTTTTAAAAACTAGATTAAATTCTATACACATTCAAAAATAATAATTTTTGATTAGTCTCTAAACAATTAAGGGGAGAACATTTAATTTTTTATTTTTCAATGTGTCCACATTGAGAATTAGCAAAAGATCATATATTCATTATAGAACTAGTAGAAAAATTGGGTATAAACTACATGGTGCTAGCTGATTTCATTCAAACAATTTTTAAAATACTATTTTTTTACATGTTAGAAGAAGCACACCAAATGCTATGTTATTTTTTTGACAAAAATAGGAGCACTTCATGTGCTCCCCCTATTTTAATGGGCCTTAATCTCCGCCATTTTCATAATAAGTTAGTAGTTTAGAAAGTAGATTTAGAGCACTACAACTAGTTCCTTGTCACATCCTCAATTTTTTGTTGTAACTAACTTTAGTTTCTCATCCAAGTTCAGTTTTTATTGATTTGAAAAAAATAGTGCCAACTTAAGACCCCATTTTGGTCCCCCATTTCCATGCACTTACCCCTTATACATATAAGTACAATGGGGAAACAACCTTACAAAATATGTCTTTTCCTACATGGCCTATTCATCTTTATGCTTCATATTCCTTTTATGGCCAAGTATAATGGAGTTTAGATGTTATGTGTGTTTACTTGTCCTTTTCCCAAAATCACCTTTTCTATTTGTGATTTGGGTCTTGGAATTGAAAGGTCCTATAGAAATATACCTTGGAGTCAAGCATTTTATTTCTCCTCTTAGTTCCAATGGATGTACCAAGTTATTATAATGGGAGCTAGAGCCTAGTAAAATACTCTTTCTCTTACTGTCTTATGATTTCTCTTATCTCATCCAATGAGTATTGATAAATATCTATATGATCTATTGGGTTCCTTCTTCTATCATTTTCAGTTATTCCATTAATAGTTCCTCTTTCTAGATACTTAAATTCTTCGCTAAATTTTTTAATGATTTGTAAGTAGGTATACTTGTTTTTATTCTTCTAGCATCTTTTGGTGCTTAAGATCAATGTATCATCAAGAGCTTCTATTCTAAGTTCTTCATTTGTAAATTATTATTCCATTATTTGAAGAAACTTTAGTAAATAACCTATTCCTATATAATGGTGTAATTTAACATGTAATACTCCTCATTGTATGTGGTTAAATCTCTTATTACATGTTGATTTTCACTTGATATGTAGTATCTAACCAAGTGTTATTCTAGGAATTTTTTTAGGTATAAATAATTTTAAGTCACAATATCTTCTTCTTATGTTTTTATGGTTCTTCCCATGCACATCCCTCTACCACATCCTTTGTATCAATTGAAGAATTATTATTGTATCAAATAATATAAAAAATGGAGAAAAAAAAGATAGAGATGGAGGTAGAGATAGATATGTAGATATATAGAGAGGAAGAAAGAGAGGAGAAGAAGAGAAGGGGAGAGAAAAAAAGAGATGATAGGAGAGGGAGGGGAATATAGAGAAAGAGAGATAGATGTAGATAAAGGGGAGATATAGGTAAAGATACAAATAGATAGATAACAATAAATAAATAGATATAGAGGGAGATAAGGAGATATAAAGATATAGGTAGAGAGATATATAGATAAAGAGGGAGAGTGGACAAAGATAGATAGATATATAAAAATAGGGATATTTAATTTTCCAAGCAGCTTAGAATGGTTTTAAATAAATTCAACTTCTCAACAATTGAGTCCCTATTAGCCATCTTCATAGTATTAGCCTATTTTATAGAAATACTTATTTACTATGGATTTAGTCCAGTATACCTTTCCCAACCTTTCCTATACAATTTTAGTATTGGTTTCTTACACGGTATTTAAGAGAAATAAATCTACCCAAAAGATCCAAATGATAATTCTCACTTTCTAATCTAACACATTTAATTCTTCATCCTTCATCCTTCATTCTTATAGGTTTACTTCCAAAGATTGCTAACCGAAGATCTCTATCTATCAAAATATTTTCTATCTTGATCTTTCATTGCTTGAAATTTATTCCATTAAATTGTTCCATCTCCAACCATATTGTACTTGTAATTTTCCCTAAAAATAAAGATCTTTTACACATAGCTATCACTCAAACCAATATTAGTCTAAAAATACTTTTCCTACTGCTTAGGAAATTATAGAGTTGATCAAGGTCTAATACCAAAATAGTATTAAGATAATAGTGGAAAAACTTGATACACTAATCAACGAGAAGAGAAATACATGAAAATATAATCTATCAAAAAATTAAAAATAAATATACACAGAAAAGTAATGTCAAAATGACACATTATTCATCTTAGGAAACCCCCTTTTTAAAAAATTTACCATCCAGATCTTGAGCCAATGTATTCATAGTATCAATTTTTTTATTATATCAATAGGATTAAGCCTTCACAAGAGGATAATAAACTCAATTATAGTGAATTTTTAGTATCATAACCGCCTACAAAATTATATTATACTCCATCTCTAACCTAGAGGCCAACATATAGAAGATACAAATAAAGAATCCAAAAATGGTAAAACCATTGACTATGGGAGAATATGGCTTCTCAAAATGTCACTTAAACCCTCATTGATAATTTCAATGCCCAACTTGTTAGACACACATGACAAATGAGATGGGGGCATGAATCAGTTGTGCATTAAAACCTTCAAACCCTTAAAAACTTTTAAACCTTTATTAATCATTATCATGAATGTAAACAAATGAAACATCAACTCATTCACAGCTATATACAATAGAACACTATATTTTAGATGGAAAACCTTAATCAAGGTAAAATAATGGTGAATATTAATTCACATATATATGAATATCAATACCGAGTACAAAAGGCTCACTGTCGAAAGGGCTCATTGCCCAAAAGAAAGGAAGGCTCACTACCAAGGGCCTGCTACCTAGAGGACTCACTGTCCGAATAGAAAGAGAACAAAAAGAAACTGTTACAAGGAGGTTGACTACCTCAGAACAATAAGAGAATCCACCACAACCATCCATAACCTCAACTCACTGCCTCTAGCAACTTTAAGCACTTAGAAATGTATACACCTTCTTCTCACTGCTTCTGGTAGCCTTAGGCATTCATTCTCACACTCAAATCTCAACATAATCAAACATTTAGAATTTCACACTATACTACAAATATCACCCTTCTCCAACAATTGAACTTCCATATATAGATCCCTGGCGACCTCAAACAATTTTCTCTAGGTTGGCACAATGAAGCATATGCACCTCAAATGTGCAACCACCAAATTGGTCAACACTAAACACCTCCAAAGTGGAAATAAGTGAAGGTATACAACTTGAAGGGTTAACCAAGACCAAAATCTACATTGACACACTACACCATGCTTTCATTAACCATGAAGCACATCCATAAATAGTGCTAGCATGCTAGGATGGAAAAATTGGCACTACCACTATCAAACAACCGTGTATTCACACTTCACTAGGTCTATAAACATCCTGAGGACCATGAAGCAACATCACACATCTTGGAATATTCAGACATCAACCAAATATTCAAAAGCATTGGTGCATAGACATATAACTGAGAATACTATCATCTTGTACAACCTTACAAATTGACAATGAGCTATGTAACACATGAACCAAGCCTATAGAATGTATGAACACTCAAAACTCCAAGGGAAGATAGGTACAAACAATATTAGCACATTCCTAAATCTATAAGACAAGAAACTTCAACATGAAGAAATGTGGAAAAATTCCATTTTTCCTAGACAACCTTCTTCATAGACTAAACATTGTCAAACATAACTTCTACTACATGATCTAGGACCTGAAACTCTGTATATAACACCTTTGAACACCTCTAATCATTACATCCAAACTGCACAAGCACATCTTCAAGAATGAAGAAATGTGAAACACAATGTAGAACATACCTCTGTCACCTTATACACTCTATGAAAATTTTCTCAAAAGCACTTGGAAACCAAGTGAACCTATTACATCTACAACACTTGATAAATACCACACTAGAGTTTGGCATCAATGACAACATAGTGCAACACAACTCTCATGATGATTCATCATGCTAATATTTAAAGATTCTCTTATGTTGTTATAATTTGTCATACCCAACTCATCAACTTAAACACTTCATTTTGGTTCTGTTATCCCTATTCAAATATGTCTTAAGATGCATCATAACATGTATCATAAATTGGCCAAAGGCCATACATACTATATAATTCCCGTTAATCATGCTACTACATGTGTCATAAGATTTCTCATAAGTAAATCTCACGCTTCTAGTGTTAATAGATATTAGATGCTCTTACATATTCTTGAATGCATTATACAATATGCAACATGTAGCCAAAAAATCCACCACTAAGTGGGACACCCTCTTTCCCATGCAAGGATAAAAATTACATTGAAAGCATTCCCTCTATGTGAGATAAAACTAATTTGGTAGATTGGTGGTCAATATTGTTGGTTAATGATGCAAGATAATCAAATAGATTTTTACTAGAAATGTTTTTTTATTGTTGATTGGTGAAAATTCAATACATGTCAACAAGACTTCATAATTGTTGATCACAAAAATGAACATCCACAATGATATCACTAAAGTGCCCAAAAAGACTACTAAGAAAACTAGCCTTTTTAATGCTAACTTCTACTGATTGAAAACTCAAATGCTATGAATGGAATTAAATGATGGCGGAATATAAATTCTATAAAAACGAGTGTGTGTATTATCACATTGAACATTACATGTATGTAGATTAGACATAACAATTTACATTTTTTCTTAATTTAGTTGATTTTATACATATTTAAAAGGTGAAAAAGGTATTAGAAGTGGATAACTATTAAATGATAAGTGTTGCAAACTTCTTTCCCAAAGATATTAAATTTGGAAATTAATTATAATAATTTTTTAATCTTTTGAGAATTAATTTAATAACTTAATTTTAGTTGTATATTTAAATATTTTTAATTAATTAATTTTGATATTATTAATATAATCATATAATTGTTATAATATTAGTATTAAATAAAATTAATATAACTAATTGCACATTAAAAATGTTATGTAGTTTGACATAAAACTAATTTATTAAAATAAATGATTTTATAATATTAATAGAAAGAAAATTAATATAATTAATTGCATATAAAAGTTATGTTTTTTTGTTAACAAAAAAGTACATAATCATCTGATTGGGAAAATTATTTCTTAGTAGACCACATATGGTCTTCTTATCAATTAACTATTGAGAGACCATGCAGGGTCTTTACCAAAAAGATAGGATAAGGATAATCTAAATGTTTCCAAGGTATATTATGTTGAAAGGTAGAAGACAATTGAGAAGCGGGGAGGGGAGGGGGGCGGGGTGAATCAGTTGTCACCAAACTCAAATTCAAATCTCAAACACTTATCAATTTCTTATCCACTTAATTTTGTTATTAAGTATGAACATAAAATATAGATAACAAAAAGCAATATCAATACAGGAAACACTAGATTTACGTGGAAAACCCAATGAGGGAAAAACCACGGTGAGGATTAACTCACAATATAAAGTAATAGCAAAACCGAATACAAGAGGCTCACTACCCAGATACAAAGGCTCATTGCCTACAGAAAGGACTCGCTATCCAATAGTGAGGCTAACTACCTATAGATACAAAAAGATTACAGTAAAGATCCACCACAATAGGTTACACACATTTGCAGCCTTGATTAGAAGAATTGTAGACACCGTCAGCTCACTGCTTTCAGGAATCTAACACATTAAAGTACTCCTACCTCAATTTGCTTTTGCAGAATTTTGCTTTTCTTCTTGATTTTTGATTTATTCGCAACATCTTGACTTGCATCTATATCCTCTTCAACCTTAGAAACTTTCTCCAAGGTCAGCTACGTACGCTTCATTTTATCAATTCAAATTGGGTTGGCAACTCAACATTCCTGCGGTGGAAAAGCATGAGAGTGGACCACACCAATACTTAACTACGACCAATACAATTCATACTGCAACAATGAAACTTTCTACTTCCCTTGTGGAGTAGACCCATTCATCAGTCCAGATAAATGAAGAATCTGTGGATCCACTGGATTGATACACCTCCATGTGCACCTAGTTCGGAGGGCCAATGACCCCCAACTTCTCCCTGAGATACTCAAAAGTATCCTTCAAAAGAGCCTTAGAAAATTATCTGCAATTTGATCCTTTGTAGACACATACTCTAGCCTGACTTCATTCCCCAATAATTTTTCTCTCAAGAAATGATATTTGATAGATATATGTTTTGTTCTTGAATGCATTACCAAATTCTTTGAAATTTTTATAGCACTTGTATTATCACAAAAGATAGATATAGACTCATCACATATTACTCCAATATCCTTCAATGTTTGTTTCATCCACAAAACCTATGTGAAACAAGATGTTGCAACAATATACTCTGCTTCTGTAGTGGATAAAGAAACCAATTCCTATTTCTTACTTAACCATGAAACCAATCTTCCACCAAGAAAGAAAGCACCTCCAATGGTACTCTTCCGGTCATCCACATGACCAACCCAATTTGCATCGGTATAAGCATTTAAAGTGAAATTAGTATCCTTAGGATATCACAAGCCATAATCCGAAGTGCCTTTAAGATATTTGAATATCCTCTTTACAACTGTAACATGTGTTTCTTTAGGTTCTGCTTGAAATATGGGAACTGAACATACTACGTGCATGATATTTGGTCTAGTAGCAGTAAGATAAAGTAGTCCACCAATCATAGATTTGTACTTGCTCTGATCAACTTTAGCAGATTCATCATCTTTACTCAGCCTACATCTGGTCACCATAGGAGTACTGACCGATTTAGAGTCATCCATTCCAAATTTCTTTAACAAATCTTTGACATATTTAGATTGTGAAATAAATATCCCCTTATTAATTTGATTTACTTGAAGACCAAGAAAGAAATTCAACTCACCAATCATGGACATTTCAAATTCTTTTTGCATTTCCTCTGCAAATCTCTTACACATACCTTCATTTCCTCCAAAGATGATATCATCAACATATACTACTACCATCAACATTTTGTTTCCTTCCATCTTGAAATAAAGATTTCTATTTGCAGAGCCCTTATTAAACTTTTGTCATGTCAAATATCTGTCCAATCAAGCATACCATGCTCTAGGAGCTTGTTTCAATCCATACAATTCCTTTTTTACTTACAAACCATATCTGGTTTGTTTGATAACTGAAATCCTTCACGTTGTTCCATGTACACCTCTTCTTCCAGTTCTCCATTCAGAAATGCAGACTTGAGATCCATTTGATATACCTTAAAATCCTTATGGGAAAAAAATGCCAAAAACATCCTAATATCTTCCATTCTTGCCACCGGGGCAAATGTCTCTTCAATGTCTATGCCTTCAACTTGTGAGTATCCCTTTCATACAAGTCTTGCTTTGTTTCCTACAACTTCACCATTCTCATTCAACTTATTCCTAAACACCCACTTCAAACCAATTACATTCTTATTCATAGGTCTAGGAACCAATTCCCATGTCTAATTCTTCTCTATTTGTTGCAACTCTTCTTTCATAGCTCTAACCCAACTCTCATCTTCACATGCTTCACACACAGACTTAGGTTTTATTTTAGAAAGTAAAGAAAAATTTACCTCAGCTGCTACTTCTTATCTTCACACCTTCACTCTTATCTCCAATTATCCGTTCATCCAGATGATTCTTCTATACATACTTAGGAGTCTTAGGAGCAAGTTTCGGTGCTTCTTCTTCTTCAGTATGTTTTTCTTCCTCTTCCTTATTATCTTCAGGTATTGGTCCGTAGATAGGATCATCTGGTTCAACGTCACTTATCTCAATAGGTCTGTGCATATCCTCATCAACCTTCACATTAGCACTATCAACAATCTTCCTCAATATTTTATTAAAGCATCTATATGCTTTGTTGGTAGTTGAGTATCCAAGGAAAATCCCTTCATCACATCTAGCATCAAACTTCCCAAGATTCTCATAATCTCTTTTAATATATAACATCTGCTTCCAAACACCTTAAAGTACTTCACAATAGGAGCCTTACCAGTTCATAGCTCATAAGGAGTCTTTGTGATGTTGCCTTTGATATGAAATCTGTTAAGAACATAAATAGTAATGTGTATTGCCTCTCTCCAGTACACATACGGTACATTTGCTTCTTTCATCATGGTTCATGTAATTTATTGTATAGTCCAGTTCTTTCTTTCAACAACTCCATTCTGCTGAGGAGTTCTAGGAGCAGCAAAATGTCTCTTTATGCCATGCTCTTCACAAAATGCATTAAACTCACTAGAAGTGAATTCTCCACCTCTATCAGATCTCAAACATTTGATTCTTAGGTTCACTTCCTTCTCTACCATTGCCTTGAACACTTTAAACCTATCCAAAGCTTGAGTCTTTTCTCTAAGAAAAGAAACCCATGTCATTCAAAAATAGTCATCAATAAGGAGCATGAAATACCTATCTCCGTTTATGTTTCCTATCCTAGTAGGACCATAGAGGTCTGTATGAATTAATTCCAGCATTCTAGTAGATGATTCCTCTTTTCCTTTAAAACTGCATCTTATTTGTGTCCCCAACTGACAACTTCTATAAATATTATTAACAGGCTTTGTGATTTTAGGTAGATCTCAGACATCTCTTGAACTAATCCTGACCAGATTATCAAAGTTTACATGTCCCATTCTCCAGTGCCATAGCCAACTTTCATTAACTTGAAATATAAGGCACTGACCATCAACACCCTTAAGCTGATATATGTTTCCATAAGTTCTCCTTCCTGCAACAACCATAGTTCTAGACCCTTTTCTGATCTCACAGGTATTATCCCGAAACACAAGTTTGAAACCTTTGCTACACATTTGTCCAACACTCAAAAGGTTGTGCCTTAAGCATTTTACATAATATACATCATCAGTTCTATGTATTCCATTAAAATTAATTGTACCTTTCCCAACAATATTTGCTCTTGAATCATCAACAAACATGACCAAACCACCATCATACTTTTCAAGTTTAGTGAACTTAATTTTATCTCCGGTCATGTGATTAGAACATCCACTACCAGTCACCCAATAGTCTTCATCTTTTCTAGCATTAAAGGAAGTAACCAAAGTACCTTCCATCTCATCCTTCTTGTTCTACAAATCACTTTCTCTTGCACATCTTCCAGAGTTAGCAGACATAGATTTATTCTCCAAGGCTAAGAACAAGAATTCTCTATCATCACCCTCATAATCAGATTCATCATCTGAGATACAAACTTCTCTAACATAATACAACTTCTTGAACTTTTTATCCTTTGTATCTTTATGATCTTTGTTCTTCTTATGTACAACTCTATTTGGAAATCTTGAAGTATAATGACCAATATTACCACAATTGAAATATTTAAAGGGAAGCATACCTTTATACTTATCGGTACCTTTCTTCAACTTCCTTGTAAAGTTTGCTTCCAACTCATCTGAACCATCACTATCTGGATCATCTCTAGTTTTTGTTGCTTTAGATGTTTATTCTATCTTCTTCTCTTTCTTTCCAAACTTTCTCATCTCAAATGCAATGAAGGTGCCAAACAACTGTTTTTTAGTAAACTTCTTAGGATCATACACTTCTTCAATAGCTGAAACCTTATCACTGTAACTCTCCAGAAGGATCATCAAGATCTTCTCCATCACATCTTCATCAGTCAAAGTGCCTCCTTGAATTTTCACATCATTCACTTCAATATCCACTTTCTGGAAATAGTTCGCAATATCTTCACCTTCTTCCATTTTCAAACTCTCATATCTTCGCTTTGCTGTTAGCTTCTTTGAGAATTTCACTCTATCATTTCTTTCATAAATATCTTCCAACTTCTTCCACATTTCATAAGCAATGCCCAAGGAAATAATTTTTTTTTCACTCAGTCTTAGATAAAGCATTATAGATCGCATACCTTGCTTTTTCATTCTCCTCATAAGTAGAAACCTCATCTGTAGCAGTAGGACCACTTGCTGGTGCAACATACTTTGTCTCAACAGCCTTTCAGGTCATGTAACCAAGAGAGATTATGTAACCTCTCATCTGCACTTTCCAATCACTATAGTCAGATCTATCAAACGTAGGGATCTCCAATTTGTGTGTCATCAGATCTACCTCAAGCAATTAAGATCTTCACCAAGGAACCAATGCTCTAATACCAATTTTTGAAAGACACAAGACAACTGAGGGGAGGTGAATCAATTATCACCAAACTCAAATTCAAATCTCAAACATTTATCACTTTCTTATCCACTTAATTATGTTATTAAGTATGAACATAAAATGCAGATAATATAAAGCAATATCAACACAAGAAACACCAGATTTGTGTGGAAAACCCAATGAGGGAAAAACCACAATGAGGATTAACTCACAATATAAATTAATAGCAAAACCGAATACAAGAGGCTCATTTCCAAGGGCTCACTGCCTATAGAATGGATTCACTGTCGAACAGGGAGGCTCATTGCATATAGATACAAAAAGATCATAGTAAAGGTCCACCACAACAAGTTACACACATTCACAGCGTTGATCAGAAGAATTGTAGACATCACCAGCTCATTACTTTTAGGAATCTAACACACTAAAGTATTGCTGCCTTAATTCACTTTCACACAATTCTGCTTTTTCTCTTGATTCATGATTTATTCACAACATCTTGACTTGCATTTATATCATCTTCAACCTTAGAAAATTTCTCCAAGGTTGGCTACATACGCTTCATTTCATCAATTCAAATTGGGTCGGCAACTCAACATTCCCGTGGTGGAAAAAAATGAGAGTGGACCACACCAATACTTACTACGATGCAAAATAATGTCTTGGATCAATCACACGCTTCCTTAATTAAAAACTTATCCTTTGTATGAAGTGTAAACAATTGGTCAACCAAACCTAATGAAAACACAAATGAACATTGAAGTACACACTTCCCAACAAGAAGATAATAAGCAGACGACAAAACATGCTTCATCATGCATTAGAAAACATCTCAAATACCTTCAAATACATCTGATCATCTACAACAACCTTTAAACATTGAACACTTCTCACTAGTCCATCTAGACAGTACAGATACACATAGTAATACTGAAACTCATCTTACATAGCACTAGACCACGAATATCTTTTCCAAAACATAGAGAACACTATTACAAGACAGATTCCAAATCCGCAAGACCCAAAACAAATCAATGGAGGACTGCAGAGTAGAAACATATCTCCTAGTCCATGTATCTCTCTCTGGGACATCCTTATTTTTGCTTGAAATCACTTATTTTTAAAAAACATAATAATTTAAGCCTTGAAAGGTTCCATTTAAAGGGTTTTAATTGAAGAGGGTTAGATAAGACCCCCATAGATCAAACCCCCTTAGATAGAACCCCTTTAGTATTAAATCATACCCACAATGGAGTCTCCTTCACACCTATCAAAATGTTGGAAAAAAAAAACTTTTTCTTTACCTTTTGAGGGATTAAATAAAGTCATTTAGAAATTATATTTTATATGATTGTAGCCCTTGAAAAAATCTTTCCAACAAGTATAGCTTTGATATGTTTTCATTTTATCAGGTATTTAATTTTTAATTTTTACTGAATGTAGGTTTCTCACTGAACATCAAATTCTTTGTTCTATGAAGGTGGAAAAATAGTAAACCATTATAAAAAAATTGCAAAAAATACCTTTTCCCTAGGGATTGATGTCCTTGTTTCACCAAAAATAAAATATTGATTTTGATATATACATAAGTTATTTTGAACGACACACCTATGCCCAAATTATTGTTACAATGACTTCAAAAATTAATTAAAAAAAGTATGTAATTTTTTTTTATGAAAAATATCCTTGCCCTAGATATTGATGTTAAGAATCTATATTTTAAAAATTAGAATTTTATCTTTTATATAAAAAATGTTATGTTGGATGACATAAACGTTATTTTTAAAAAATGTTGTTTTCTATTTAAAACTATTTATTAAAGGAAATGTTGAAAGATTCATGATTTATTTTAGAAAAAAACAAAAAAATTAAAATTAAAATCTAAACACAAATTGTCACAAATCACTAGTTCGCATGTCATCTTCAAATTCTTAATGGTTTATCTGCTATAGGTCTTAAAAGGTGAATATTCAGTTAAAAATGTTAATATAAATGTCTATCTTCGCCAAAAAGTGAGACACAATATTATGATTTCACTTGAGAAAGGGGGAAAGAGAGATTAAGAGAGATGGAAAGAGAGAGAGGGAAAAAGATATATAGAGGAAGATAGAAGGGGAGGGATAGATAGTTAGAGACATATAAAGAGAAATAAAGAGATAAAGGAGACAAAGAGATATAAAGAGCTTGATAAAGATACAAATAGATTAAGAGGGAAAGGGGGAAGAGAGATAAAGATGAGAGATATAGATGGAAAGAGAGATAGAGAAAAGAGAGATATAGAGGAGAAGAGAGATAGAGATAAGAGATATAGAGGGAAAGAGATAAAAAAAAATAGAAAGTATGTTTGAGAGAGAAATATAGAGAGTGGGAAAGATGAAGAAAAGAGAGGAAGAAGAGAGGGAAAAATAAGGAGGGAGAGAAAGGTACAAGGATAGAGAGAAGAGAAGAGAGAGATAGGAGAGATACATAGAGAGAGAGAGAAAAGGAAAGGGAGATAGAGTAGAAGAGAGAGATAGGAAGAAAGAGATATGTAGATATATAGAGAGAGAAGGAGGAGGGGGAGGAGAAGGGGCGAGTGATAAAGGTATAGGGGCAGAGAGAGATAAATAGAGAGAGAGGTAGAGAGAGAGAGAATAAAGAGAAATAAAGAGATAAAGAGATGCAAAAAGATATAGAGAGAGAGGTAGAGAGATAAAGAGATAAAGAGGGGGGAGAGATAGATATATAAAGGGAGGGATATTGATAGAGAGGTAGAGAAAGGGAGAGATAAAGATAAGTGATATAGAAGGAAGGGGAGATAGATAAAAGAGAGACTAAATTGAACCAGTAGTTGTTTCATGCTAACAATCAAAAGATGACCTTTGACATACCAATTGCATATTGAAGTGCAATTGCTAGTAAATAAATACAATAAATAATTAAATATCAAACATTCTGATAAAAGATTAAACACTTTTCCCAACAATTATATGTTGATTAGTTTCAGATTAAACTTATTTATTTCTTTTTATATAACATATTTTTTCTTTACTAACATATAGACTTTTAAAAAATTAATTATTATTAGAAAGAATAGATTATATGGTTTTTCATGTATGCGTGCAAATAAAATAGTCATAAATATAATTTCCGTCATAAACATCAAACTAAACTTTAAATAGGAGAATTCCAAACTTTATTCAATAAATGAGGTGAGGAAAACTTATTACCAAATGTAATAAATAAAATATATTTCATACTGCTTTAAGGATAACCTCTAGTTTCTTTATTCTAATTCTAGAATCATTTTCATTGGCAGACAACATATATCAGTGATGTCAATGTATCTGATTTCAAAATAGTAAAGCAATATACACAAAGTTTTACAATCTATATGTACATAATCATGAAATGTTCACAAAGCTTGGGAAAATGCCATTAATTCTAAAGAGTTGATATTCTGGGCTTCAAGAAACGGTGCCAAACATGCTATTTTCTCTGAAATACGCAACAGAAAATGCACTGATACCGGTAAGAACTTAATGTCCAAGTGTAACATAACCTTTATCCTGCCTATTTTACAATAGCCAATTATTATTATTGTTCTTCATTATATTGTATCCCTCTTCTGTAAGCTGATTTTAAGCGTAATGGGTTGGCCAAATTCTATTAAGATTAGCTGTTCAATGGATTCAGTACGTGTCCAACAAAGAGGATAACTCCAGTTTTATCTTCCTTGATCACAAACATGAAAGGATGATCGGCTATAAAGTCCTCAATGGCTTCCCTGCGTGAGCTTCGAAACTCATACATGAGTGCAGTGATAGCCGCTGCTTCAGTCCCTTCCTCATTAACCTCCACAAATGATTTGTGAAAAACATCTGAAATGTATAGACGACCACTCACACACTCGACCATGTCCTCAAAATTTGCATGATCAGTGAAGGGCAAGATCAGTCCCATCTTTTTCAGGCTCTCAGTTGCCTTAACACTGGAAGATACCTTGAAGCAAGGCAGCTGAAAATAACGTACCTTCACTTTCCATCCTTGGGAAAGATGTTGCTCAAGAAAATTAAGATCAAGCTTTCTCTCTAGTTCAGGCAGACCATTGATATCATTAGGCAATATAATGTACATGGAAAAGGAGCGATAGTCCTGTCCCTGGAAATAGGGAAGGCATAGGAATTTGCAGTCATCAGCTACTTTAATAAGTTGTTCACTTTTAGTCCTCATCATGGGTACTTGCACACTCTCCCCATTCAGCAAATTAAACGTACCTTCTTTTGTTGCATAGGAATCAAAATTTTCTTTCCAAGTGCCCTTAAAATACAAGGCATTTGCCAAAATCAGCCTAGTATCGTTATCTACATCATCAGGTGAGAGGAACTCTTCAATCTTCCCCTTGGTCTCGTTTGCTGCCCATCCAATCACCTCCAGTCTAGCTTCATTTGCCTGATAAATGTAAACAAAATGGCAAGAAATTAGTGATGCACCACCTAGTCAGGAACTCAAATGTTTTTTCTAGGAATAGGAGTTGTTTGGAACTGCCCTGTTTTTGTTGTGGTCTAACGGATGAAATAAGAGAGTTGGATTAGAATCATTTGGCTACTGATGCATTTGGCTGTATTGAGGTTAATGTTTTGGCTACAATAAGAGTTAGAATTGAACTATATGTAATGCTTATTTTCCGAGTTAAACTGAGACTCTGTGTTTTCCATTCGGTTTTTCAAGGGTTATTATTTTGTGCCTGTTCTGCTTTGTTTGTTTTCAGCTTCCTGTTTGAATGCTAATCTGCAGGAACCTGGATTTGAAGGTTCGTCGGCATCAATCAGACAGACACTTGTGTCTTTCAAAAGACAAGATAAGATATCTCATACCTATGAAGATTGATCGGATGGAAAATTGTGTCAAGCTTTCTCTTCTAAGGGTAAAATAAGAATACTAATACCAGAAGCTTTCAAAAATTAGGAAACCGTATGTTTTATTGTGGTCCATGAATGATGATTGATTTGTTATTGTCAACACCCTAAAATCATGCAGACAATCTAGGTTTAGTTATTCTATGAAATATTTGCTCCAGGTTAAGCAAACCATTAAATTTGTATACCAGAAACAATGATATTTGAGTATTAATTAAATAAGTTTCAGTTTACCCTCATACCCATATTATATAACAGACACTCACTAAGGTCTATTACTCTCAAGCCACTTCATCGCACCATAAATTTTCATTGAATTGGGGATTCAAAAACATTCAAATTACAAAGTAGACTAAAATCACTTGAGTCTACCTCCAATGTCAATAAATTTTGGGACTATGGCACTTTGTTGTAAAACACACGAAAGGCAAAGGAATGCGCACAGTTGAGGATGAAGTAGAAACATATACCTTAGTGATAAAATTTACCGAGCTAGCTTCAGCATCATACCGATTCTTCACAACATCTCTGTAATTGGGCTTCAAGGTCATGGACTGATCCACCCATACTCTATTTACAAATGACAAAAGGTGACCTCCATTGACACTTCCATCTGGAAAAACTACGTCGATAAGATGAGAAGAAAGTTCATGCAATTGATGGGCATCTTTGAAGTTGAGACAAGTGCAAAACTGTTCCAGTGTAGTGCCCTTTGCTCCACCTGCAGCCAAACTTAATGCCACAGATATGCTCAACGGAGAGAAAACAGCATTCTTGTCTGCACTTAGTTGTAGTGCTTCCTTTGAAAACTCAAGTGAGAACTCTGCTTGACTATGAATTGAAGCCTGGATATCCATTGCTCCTCAGATCAATGTATGATGAGTAGTGTATTCCTACAAAATATAATTGTGTATTCCTCTCTTCTTATTCATTTTTCTCAATGGTTAGAAAGCAACAAATATTGAGGATCTTTTGCTTCGCCGGCTTAGCTTTAAGATATTTACGAATGTCCAAGTTTCTTGTGGTGAATATATATATATATTTTTAGGCGATTCTTTTTAAACAGTGCACACTGAATATGCTTTCTTTATATAAGTTTTGTTGATATTTAAAAAAAAATAAAACTAACCAGCAGTCCTTCTCATATGACCTTTTAAATATGTTTGATTAGTCTATATGTAGGACGGAGATGAGTCGTTGAAGAAAATAGGGTGCCTCGTCAATGAAAACAAGCTTAACTTATTCTTACCATCTTTGATTAAATCAAAACAATTGTCTATCACAATAAATTATATCTATGCGATAAACTCTTATAGATATTGATCGTATTATTTTAGTGTTAATTTTGTCTATATTAAACTGAACATATAATTATAATGTAGTGGTGGGCAAAAAGATAGTTAAAAAATCAACCTCCATAACTACCACTTCATGTTGATTTTGGTGATATAATTCTTAGACACCTATAAACAAAGTATTGCATTTCATTTAAGTAATATCTTAATTGTTATAATAATATAATGGTGTAACTTGTATATCTAAGTTAATTTTTATTTAGTGTTGTGTATATTTTGAAGGAATAACCTAATATATATGCATTGATGACTCAAATATTTTTTACAAAGTTGAGCTCATTCCCTTATAATAATATTCATTCTCATATACAAATTCTTACATATTTATTTCCAATCTTATTCATATTCACTTGTATTCCAAATATTCACCTAGATTATGCTCTTATTGACCTATCTATGCATTCATCCTCGCACATTCATTATCCATATTGATTTTACCATTTCCATGTCCTAAGTCATTTTCACAATTGTAGATTAATCCCACACGGGCCATATATTTGATCCTTACGATTTTAAAAGTCAAATTCAAAAATTTTCCAACTCTTGTTGATTCCTTTTTGATCTAGGGCTCACTAAGAGCAAGCTTGTGTGATTTATTACTTTCTTTGTATTTGAAAATGTTATAAATATAATCATAAATATTGCTAATTGAGATAACAAAGCAATGAATAATGAATTTGGAAAATTAGGAAGTAGTGTGCATAAATAACTAGATCAATTCCCTAGGTTACAAGAAGAAAACACAACTATAAAAACACCTAAAACTATAAAATTGACCCTTCATAGAGTGTATAAATTGTTAGATTTGAAGGTAATATACATACATAGAATCATCATTTCTATTCTCTAGACATCCTAATTTTAGTGCCTACACTAGATTCCATGGATTATATTTGTATATAGAGATAAGTTCTCCATCTTATGTATTTTCTTCCTTATTATAGTATTTAATGTTCTAATTTCAAGATATCTATGCACACAACTCTATTATCTAGATTAGTCCATTTATTTATTGCTTATATTGATTGATTAATCTAGATAACACTTCTATTTTAAGACAAGTGTTCTTTCCTTTACATTGTGGTGAATTCATCCACTCTTTATTGGATTGATTTCACCTTCATGGTTTTCATCAATATTATAAATTTAAGATCTAATAGAAGTTTTTATTTTTAGTCCACATTTCGATTTCTCAAATTTTTTATTATTATTTTAATTCATTCTAAGAAGGGTTGGGTATACATAGTGATTTGTTTGTCTTCCCTCCTTCCTACCCTAGGATATCATTTTTATCATGGAACCTCATCCCTTAGCTAATTTATGTACATTTATATCAAATTTTAGCTTACCTCATCATTTAGAACACATGAGAAGTATATTCTTAACACAATCTTGAGCTTCCTTGTTTATAGATATGCATGTATTTACATGGAGGCTTTTGGGTCTTTCATTAAAATTTGCTAGTGCTTACCCTATTATATTAGAGATGTTCATGGGTGTCAAAGTTGTGTCTCACATCAAGCTAACTTATCAACACAAATGAATTTAAGCTTTTTTAACTAATGTCAATTTTGGTCAAACATATATTCTATTTGGATTCATTCTAGCTAAATTATATCTATGCCACAACTTTTCTAGCTAGATGTGTCTGATATATATATTTGAAGCATTACTTTGGGGCCAATTTACTTTTTAAAATTATTTGAAAAGATTAATGTTATCAAAACTACTAACATAAATAGCATTTATACAAATTTCTAAAAATATTATTTTACCAATTTCTTAGTTTTCAAAAATATATGTTTTTAAATAGTTTAATTAGTGTTTGTATTTTTAAATTTTTTTATTAAAAATAGGTTATCAAGACAAAAATATTTGGTTGATTAAATCTTCTTAAGGAAAATATTATTTTTGAGTGGAAAATTTCTTGAAAAGAACATATTCATTGTTAGGATGAGCAACCTACTCCATTTTCCATCCTACACAAGTATTCAAGTGTATAATTTTGCATGTGTACATTTTCTCCTTTTTTGTTCCTTTTTCCTAGACTTTAAAAGTGTGACATATGGCGAGCTCTTTGTTTGGTTTTATTCTCAGTGTTGTTTGCTCTGTTTTTTGAGGGGTTCTTTTGAGGATTTAATACAATCTTTGGATCAGTTAAAGAGATTTTTTTTTCTGTTATATTTCCTATGGTGAGATCTAGAGGGGTTGCATTTTTATTTTATAGATATTATTTCAGCAGTTGGAGTTATGATGTCAAGACATGCAAATGCTCTTAATTTTCCCATACAAGCGTCACACACAACTATATCTAATAAAATAGTTGATATTCACTCCCAATGTAATAGATTCCTACAAAAAAGTGAGGTTCATCTTATTTTGGTCATTAATCCAAAATTTATTATGGATTATGGTATACTTCAACTTGTTCCTAATTTGGGTGTTTGTGAGGGCTACATATGCTACTAGGTTTTACTACATCTATGAATTTATTCAAAACTAATTCTCATAAGACATCAGTCCCTAAAATAATTTTCATTTTCTTTAACAAGACACCATAATTTCTTCCATCAATTATGGCTATCACCAAACCTTAATGTTTGATCTAGCCATGCTATAAACTAAAAAAAACTCTAATACCCAAAACTCTAATTCTCAATAAAGTGAAGAAACATGGTGCTAATACCAATTTCTAGAAAAAAACAAACAAACAAGAATGACTAGAGACATTATAGGGGAAACAATTTGAAAAAATCAAAGAAATATTTTATGTTTATGTCAAAAATTATACAAAATATTTACAAATAGATTAAAATATGTCAACGAGAAGGTTCTAGTTGCTACATTTTATCTCTCTAAAGTTGTTGCAATGAATTCTCTCTCTAGAGTTGCTAGGTGTATTCACATTTTTGGAGTTGTTATTTCTTTGCATATTCTTTCTGGAATTTCTACTATGTTCTTCCATGTGGGTAAGTGTAGAAGGATGGGGAACCAAAAAGAGGCCACAACCACTTTTTGGTCCATCTAAGGCATAACATGAACATTTTATAATGTATTCTATCCTAAAACACTCTTGCTATGACTTGGTAGTGGCAAAGCCTAAGCTTGGTCACTACTAAACCATAATGCGAGCATATTATAATATGGGCATGCTATAATTTGAGCATGTTATAACATGCTCGTATTATGTATGTCATAAAATAAAAATAATAATGTCCCTCTCTTTCTCTCCCTCTACCTATTTCTCTCCCTTTCTCTACCAATGCCTCTCTATTTCCTCTCCACTCTTTTTCCCTCCCTCTCTCTCTTCACTCAATTACAACCAACTCTCACAACACATAACCGTTTTACTATTTTAAAAACAATCTCTTAAGAGGTTCTACCCTCAAACCCTCACCAACGGGGGCTCTAGAATCTATCACCGCCCCTCTTGGACCCTCTTGTGATAGAAGTGGGGGGGGGATAATCTGACCCTATACCCACTATGAAGAAATAAGATCCAAACACAGATAAAAAAAACATCTGAATCAAGAAGAGGGAGAGGGTCCATCACCAACAATCTCCGTCTCTTTCTCCCTCTCTATTACTACCTCCCTATCTCTATATTTATTTCTCCCTCTACCTCTATATCTCTATCTATTTATCTCCCTCTCTCTATCCATCCTCTCTCCCTCTCTTTGTCCTTTTTTTCCTTCTCCATCTTCCTAAATCCACACACTCACACACATTTGTCTCTCTATCTCTCTCCCCCTATCTTCATCCCTCCATATTTGTCATTATAAGCATAGAAGTGGGATTGGGGGAGGGGGAAAATGCCCTCCACACCCCCTAGTAAGGAACTAAGATCCAAACATGGCTGAAACAAAATTTTTGAATTAGGAAGAGGGAGAGACTTAATTAACAATAATCTCAAACTTGGAGATTTATTATCAAACTCCATTACAAACTTACATTATGCTCACTTGTGTTTATACCCTTGCATAAAATTGAACCATTTGAATCTCAGAGTGATGTTTGTTGTGTCTACTATAAAATGTTTTTTGAATAATAAATATATTGAACAACAATATACTCATTCCCTAAATACCTCAATGGTTCATTCAATCCTTCTATTCTAGCTAGGGTCATGTCCATCATATTAAAATACCTTCATACTAGTCAATTGACATGAAGGGATATTATCAATCATATGATGCCAAATAGTACAATGGTTAGATGGGCTATTTATTGTATACATAAAGTGGATTCTAGTCACTTTGATATGAGAAGAATTTTGTAGTGTAAATAAATCTATGGTAAAGTGTTTGTCATGGTTGGTGATAATATCTTACACTCATATTCTAGTTAGCGTCATGTCCATCATATTAAAATACCTTCCTACTAGTCAATTGACATGAAGGGATATTGTCAATCATATGATGCCAAATAGTACAATGGTTAGATGGGCTATTTATTGTATACATAAAGTGGATTCTAGTCACTTTGATATGAGAAGAATTTTGTAGTGTAAATAAATCTATGGTAAAGTTTTTTTCATGGTTGGTGATAATATTTTACACTCATAGAGAAAGACCCAAGAATACATCACTGCCATAAAATAAGATGAATAGTTGCAAGTAGATTTTTTACAAATGGAGTACAACCCATGTGAAAGTTTGATATCAAGATTTAAAATGTTAAATTACTTTTTGACATTATATCTCTAAGCCAAAAAGGGTCATTCATTGATTTTTTATAAACTTATATTTTGATTCATTGTGAAAATTGGGTGGATTTGATTGTCTCTAATATGAAGGATAATTAATAATTATTCATGAATATAATATTTCGCTCAGAATGTAGAACCTCTACTAGAAATAGAGATTAGTGTTGATGAGTTATGAAGATTCACTAGTAATATTCTGGATGTTTATTTTTTAGATTTAGTCTATTGATCACTAGCTCTATGATCTCTAATATTTTTGGGATTAAGTGTAATAACAAGATCTAGGATCTTCACATTTTATAATAATTTATAACAAGACATTTTTGTTGGAAATAGGATGCCATTTAAATGCAATCAATAAATAGTTGCATGTAGTTAGTTTTAGTTGAATGCTAGTTGACTTCAGTTAACTTGGAATGCATGACTAATGACTTGAGTTGCATGACAGATAATAGGTGACTAATTTCAGTTAATAGGGGATGATCATTCTTGCATGAATGGTGGAGAGATATGTTTTAGTTAACAGAGATTGACTTGGACCAACCTTGGGTGCCCAAGTTGGCTTCTTGGAGTTTAACACTTTTGCATGATAAGATATTTCAGAAGGCTGAGTTAAGTGGGCCCATTCTTGGACGCTTGCTTTGAGGATAAGCTTTGAAGATATCTTCAGAATGAAGGTTGAGTTATGACTTTAGTTTGGGACACCCAAATGGATGGAGTTGATTAAATGACATTGTTCTTCATAGTAGAACTCTACTTACAAGATATAGGTGTAGGTTTTTTGGTGATAAGCTTTGAGCTTTATAATTGTAACTCTTTGGAGTTTACAAGATTGATTATTGCCTATTTATCTCAAGCAAGTTGAAAAGATTTTGTATCAGTTTTATTGTAGGTTGTGAAAAAGATTTGTTGAAGGCAAAAGAAGCATCTCAAGCAATGATTGAAATTATCGTAATCTTATTTTGAGATTAAATAATACATTGTTTTTTGGTGGAGTTTTTTCTCAAAATGGTTTCTCCACGGTATATGTTGTGTATCTTCTAATATTCTATCTAATTATTCTACAACCTTCTGTCTTCATTCTACAAATGATAAAATGAATTAATTAGATAATCACCCACAAATAATCTATAATAAAGAATACATATTTAGATTAGTAATCATAAAGTTTTACAAAGTATTAAGGTACATAATCATCTCAATTTTCAACATTTGGTATTAGAGTTGAGGTTGGGTAGAGTATTGGGATGCCTTTCTCTTAAAATATTTAAGGTTTTTTGGCTATAGTGGGAGCTTTTACTATTTTTAATTATTCATGATTTTTGAAAATAAGTTTGTTACAATGAATTCTCGTTTAGATATTGAAAGGTTCGATGGATCTAATTATGAGATGTGGAAATTAAAAATGGAGGATCTCCTTGAAGAGAGAGATCAGTGGTTAGCTGTTGGTAATGAGACAAAGTCACCTACAATGATGTCAGATGAGGATTGGGCTAAGCTTGATAAGAAGGCAAGAGGGACCATAAGATTATGTCTTGCTGATGCTGTTCTCTTGAATGTTTCAAAAGAAACTAATGCATATAAGCTGTCGAAGAGAATATGTGATATTTATCAAACTAAAAGTCTTACTAATAAGTTGTATCTGAAAAGACAATTGTATTCTTTAAAAATGAAAGATGGTGATTATGTTGCAAATCATTTGAATGCTTTTAATTTGATTCTAAGTCAACATCTATAGATGTAAATCTAGAAGATGAAGATAAATGTATATTGTTACTTTGTTCTTTACTAGAATCTTGGGAAAATCTAATTGTTGCTATCAGTGGTAGTGGTGCAGATCCTAAGATGAGAAATATAATTCCTACTCTCCTATCAGAGGAGATGAGGAGGAAGTCTAAAGAGCGAATCCAAGATGACTTGTTTGTTAAAGGTAGGCCTGAGAAAAAGGAACTAAAGGGAGACAAGGAAGGAAAGGGTAAGTCCAAAAGAAGGTCTAAAACCCTTGGTAAGAGTAAGGTAATTTGTTGGAACTATGGGAAACCAGGACATATGAAGGATTGTAAGAACAAGAAAGAGAGTTTTGATTCTTCTATAGAGGAATCCTCTTATGTTAGTAATGATGCATTGGTTATTTCAGCTAATACTATTTGTGATAACTCTTTGCTTCATGTTTCAGAGTGATCTTCATGGAGAGGATGGTAGTCACGATGCCATGTGTGAATCAGTAGCATGGTTCAATGGGAGTTGTTGGAAATGACATGGATGCATCATTGGTTCAAGGTTATATTCATGTGATTGGGGATATAGATCTTTACTTGGTTTAGAGTGGTTGCTATTATGTCATGGTTTACTCTTGATTCTAGATTAGAGTTTGGCATATTACATGTTCTCTTGAGACCAGGATGTATGTTATGGTGCATGTGATCTCCTAGTAGGAGATGGTTAAATCATGTTGTCATGTTCATGTTCTTGATTCATGATTGGAGCTTTGACATTGATCTTGGGTAGTTATCTTAAGTATTGGGTACATTAATCATTTGCTTGATTACTTCATGATAGTGCTATGTTGCATTTGGAGTTTGGCATGGATTGGTTGGTTATAGGTCCTCATAGATACTTGGAGAAATAGGTGAGGCTTGAGTTCTCTTATGGTAAGAGATATATGTTGGAATGGTTACTTGTAAGAAAATCTATTTTCAATAGTAAAGATCAAGAAGCCTACACCTTGGTTGAACGTGAGTTCAACACACTCGGCGGTTTCACATGCCTCCAAAGAAGTAGTTTGGATACATAGAGTTGGGAAAGGTATTGGTTTTAATTGCAAGTAAGTTAAACTTGAATGTGATAGTCAAGAGTGTTATGTGTTTAGCCAAAAATCCTATGTATCATGCTCATACTAAGCATATTGATGTTCAGTATCACTTTGTGCATGAAATGGTTGAGAGTGGGAAGGTATTAATTGAGAAAGTTGACACTTTAATTAATGCTGCAGATTATCTTATGAAACCAGTTCCTACAGATAAGTTCTCTTAGTTTTTTAATCATTTTCTTGGAGCTTTATGATTATGCAGGTTGCATTTGAAGTTGGCATGGATTGATTAGTTGGTGCAGGAAGGCCATTGGTCTTGAGTCCTGTACTTGATTTATAATAATTATTCCTTATTTAGAATAATTAAAATGTATAATGTCAAGTGGGAGAATGTTGAAAATAGGATTTCATTTAATTGAAATCCTAAACATTATTTATTTCATGTATCTCCTAAGTCCTTGGAAAGTGTTCTCAAACACCAAGATTAGAAAGAGATTAATTTTGAATAAAATAATCATGTTAATTGACATTTGTAATTAATTCTAAATGATAGGATCATGTGAGGGCATCCAAGATGAGTTCCTAAATAATAGGAGCACATGGGGCACCCATATGGAAGGTGGAACCCACCTTGAGTTAAGTTAACTGTTTGGAGAAAAAGATAACACTTCTATAATGCATGTAAAGATCCTATTGATGTTTACATACATGAAGTTCAATTCAGTTCACTTCATTTTATTTTAGTTTAGTGTAGTTCAATATCAATTCAGTTCAGTTTAGTTTAGTGAAGTTCAGTTCAAATCAATTCAATTTAGTTCAATTCAATTATGGTTCATTTATCCTTAGTTGCATGTAGTTAGTTTCAGTTGAATGCTAGTTGACTTCAGTAAACTTGGAATGCATGACTAATGACTTGAGTTGCATGACAGATAACAGGTGACTACTTTCAATTAACAAGGGATGATCATTATTGCATGAATGGTGGAGAGATATGCTTTGTTAACAGAGATTGACTTGGACCCACCTTGGGTGCCTAAGTTGGCTTCTTGGAGTTAACACTTTTGTATGATAAGATATTTCAGAAGGCTGAGTTAAGTGGGCCCATTCTTGGGCGCCTAATTTGAGGATAAGCTTTGAAGATATATTCAAAATAAAGGTTGAGTTATGACTTCAGTTTGGGATGCCCAAATGGATGAAGGAGTTGATTTGACATTGTTCTTCACGGTAGAACTCTACTTACAAGAGATAGGCGTAGGTTTTTTGGTGATAAGCTTTGAGCTTTGTAATTGTAACTCTTTGGAGTTTACAAAGTTGATTATAGCCTATTTATCTCAAGCAAGTTGAAGAGAGTTTTTATCAGTTTTATTGTAGGTTGTGGGTATGTGTAGGATCATCATGGAAAAAATTGGCCCTTAAGTGGTGAAAAATTCAGAAAAATCAGAGTTAGCCAACTTGATGTAAAAATTTGAATAAGTTATCTATATTATTTCAAAAATATGTAAGAATAAAATCTATAGGAAATTGAATGTAGTTTCTAAATTACTAGGCTTATTTGAAAAAAAAAATCTATTTGGTGAAATTTTGAAATTTCAATGCAGTAGTACTTAAATTTCAGGGAAAAAACAAGAAGTAGGTGTTTGTGTAACCACCCTAACCACAATAAAATGATATATTTTTATAATATTTTATATATAAGTAGAGGACTCATGTCCGAATGTGATGCATATTTTTTTGTAATTTTTTTCTAAGTAAATAATTAATTATGAATTTTTTATTACAACTTTTAAAAAATATAAAAACCCATATGTCTGACCACCTTAACTTGGTCAAAACTTCATGATTTTTTTTTTAATCCTATAGTATGCGAAGCATAGAATGTGACACATGTTTTGGATTCAAAAAATGTGATACCGTTTGAAATCTATAGATATTTTTCAATTAGCCTATCAATTAGGACTTTAGTCATAATTCAAATAGAAAATGAATAATAATTATTTATTAAATTCAAAATAAGATATAATTTATATTGATGGAAAGCCGAGAATCTCCTTTGAAAACCATTTTTGTTTCATCAATTTTGGGTAAAATGTCGTCAGCCACATACCCTACACATACCCATCATATTGCAACTTTTTAGCCCATCATGGTCCTACACATACCCTTGTGAAGAAGATTTGTTGAAGGAAAAAGAAGCATCTCAAGTAAGGATTGAAATTATTGTAATCTTATTATGAGATTAAATAATACATTGATTCTTGGTGGAATTTTTTCCTGAAATGGTTTCTCCACGATATATGTTGTGTATCTTCTAATATTCTATATAATTCTTCTACAACCTTCTATCTTCATTCTACAAATGATAAAATGAATTAATTAGATAATCACCCATAAATAATACATAACAAAGAATACATATTTAGATCAATAATCATAAAGTTTTACAAAGTATTAAGCTACATAATCACCTCAATTTTCAATAATTTTAAATGATCGATAGAGAAGAGCAATGAATTGTGATATTTGTTAATGTTAATTTGTAGGGTTTTGATTTTCCTCATATTAGGGGTATTTATTTTTTCCTACACATATTATTTAAGCTTTCTTAGGCTTATTAGGTGTGGCTAATATGAATACATGTGGAGAAATACATCAGCTACATGTGTCACTCTCTCCCACATATGGGTAGTTGAGATACACACTCTCTTTTGGATTGTTGTGCCACCTCTCATAACACTATTTTTCCTTACCTAAGTAGGTTACATTGGGGTAGTTGGGTTTCTCACTCTCTTTTAGCTTTATGTTCCACCTCTCATAACATCTCTTTTGTCTTCACGTGAGGAGGCTATTCCACATGTTTCAAAATTTACCAAGTAGGTAAAACCTCTCACCTTTTATGGGTAGTAAGAGTTAATGAACCTTTGGATCTATATGCCCTATTTTTGCTATATATACAACACTCTACTCTCACCTTTACTAGTTTGATGATAGCTCAATGAGAGTATCAAGAGTATTCTCAAATTTATTTTGCTTTGTCTCTATGTTTTCTCTTTTGGATTTCTTTCTCTATTCCACTATTTTGATATTCAAACATTTGTCAACTAGAGCGTATGTGATCTACGACCAACATCAGATCTTGGCTCAATCCACACTTCTTGAAAAATCTAACGTGGTATCAAAGTAGATTTGTCTAGTATACTTTACTTTTTTATCTATTTTTATGAGAGATTTGAGACTAATAGATAGCTAACATTTTTCTAAAAAACCCAATATTCTCTTCTTGCATCCTTGGATGATCTAGAGAATTAGAACAATTGAAGGAAAAATAAGTATCTATATACTCTATTTTGCATATTTGTATTCATGTGATATCTAAGTGATTGTAACATTTTGATTATATGGAGGAATTTTTAGCCTTTCTAGAGTGTCTAAAAGGTTTGAGAAATTCAAGATTGACTTTTATTTCACCAAAATAAGAGATTGGAGGATACAGTAAAAAATTAGAGTTTGAAATTTGAAATAGTTTTTACTAGAGTGATGTAGGAGCATCCTTGGTTCTTGGCAATCCTGCATAAACCAAAAATATTTTTATTTTAGTTTGTTCAGTTGGTAGATTCAACATTTCATCATATTTACTTACCAGACCCTGTGGATCTATATTTGCATCATGGACATGTTCATTTTCCTTATTCCAAGATTTTAGCATGATTGGATCTTTTTCTGGCAAGTTATCACTTCAAGAATAAGTGACATTTTCTAGAGCAGAGCCTCCAAGTAGTTTCGAGCCTAATGGCTAGATTTATCTCTTGTGGATCCTTATGGTGTGTTTTGAATTGTTTCATGGAGTGTCCCCGACCTTAATTTAGGTCCAAACTTCATCCTATGCACCTATCGAGGAGAAATTCAAATTTAGGGCCGACCTATTCCATGCATACGTTACGTTTCCCTCATCAGAGATTGTAATGATCTTTGGCCGACACAGATGATTCTAGATCTCAAGATGTGATATAAATCATTGTAACCAATCATTAAAAAAGTATTTAAGTAGAAAAGTAGCAAGCTATTTAAGTTTTTAGCCCGCATTAAGGAGCATATAGGAACATTGTATTTTGAGCATGTTGCATCAGGCGTGTGAGCCCAATTTGTAATCTTGGATGTTGTCGACTGTTTGTAATTGAAATTTTTGATAATAAGAATGTTTGAATATGCATTTCCCTCCATATTTTGTGTTGCTTCTATTGTGTAACTCTTGTTGCACAGTCCAAACTGTTCTCTTTGAGGACTCTCCTACTGTGGTTGCACCAGATTGGTATTAGAGAGAGATTCATTCCATGAGAGATCATTAGAGTTCGTGAAGTCCTATTGAAGATTTTTTGTGGGGTAACATAATGAGGATCCGACCTGCAGCTGTAGAGGACTCGTGTAAAGATGATAGGAAGAAGAAATGTTAGAGGAAATGGAGCGAATGGAAATGTAGACCCAATTATAATGGAGATGTTGAGAGGAATTGCTGCTAGACTAGAAGTAGTCGAAATGACCTAGAGAAGAGGTCGACTAGTTGATGATATTAGTGATGAAGAGGTAGAAGAACAAGAAGAAAGGAAAAGAGAAGATCAACCTAGCCTTGATCAGGGAGAAGAGAGGTTCATAAGAGCCGTAACCAGAGTAAATACCATACTGCATTTCAATCCACTAGATTATAGTGGTAAGTTGGATTTAGATGAATTGCCTGATTGGATAACGAAGATGGAAAATTATTTTGATTTTGAAGGTACCACCAAAGACAAGAAGGTGAAATTCGCTTGTAAAAATTTGAAAGGACATGCATCCCTTTGGTGGGAACATTTGCAAATAGATAAGAAAAGAAGAGGAAAGGAGAAGGTAAAATCATGGGATCAGATGGTGAATAAGTTAAAGACAAAGTTTATGCCAATAGATTATTAGATTAGTCTGTTCTGGAAGTTGCAGAATTTGAAGCAGGAGTTAAGTGTGACAGAGTATATTGAGGAGTTCTACAAGTTGAATATCAGATCCGGACATTCAAAGGATGAGGTCAAGCAATTAGCTAGATATGTGAATGGCTTGAAGTTGTTTATACATGATGAGATCAATTTGATCAAATTGCTGAGTGTAGAGGAGGCATACCAATGTGCCCTAAAAGTAGAAGAGAAGCTGAACAAAAGACATGAGTAGAGACAAAAAGGAAGAGGCAAAAGATTTCAGAGAGGAAGAACTTTTACTGGAGGAGGAAGATAAACTTTTACATATCATAATAAAGATAAGGAAGTTAGTAAGAATGATAATTCGTACTATAGAGATGATGGAAACTCTTACCAAAGAGGAGGATATGGTGGTTATCAGAATGAGGCTTATAGAAAAGATGATAAAGGACATGATAAAAGAACATTCAAGGGAACTTGTTTTAAGTGTGGTGGAGGACAGAGAATTTGAATGTAATTAGGGAGAGACAAGCAGAAAGACAGAGAGTAATATAACAACCTTTGCTGAGGAAGATCATGTTAGATGATCTAATAAACTTAAAGAGGGAGAAGTGTTGGTGAATAAAAGAGTATTATGTCAAAGTGAGATGGAGCAGGAACCGTTGTAGAGAAAGAATTTGTTTCAGACCAGATGCAAGGTAGATGGTAAATGTTGTAAAGTGATTGTTGACAGTGGATGCTTTGAGAACTTGGTTTTTGAAGAAATGGTGACCAAATTGAAGTTGGAAAGATTGAAACACCCGAAACCCTATTAGATAGCATGGATTCAAGATGAGCATAAGGTAATGGTAAGCGAACAATTTTTGGTGAAATTGAAGATAGGAAATTATTATGATGAAGTTTTGTGTGATATCATGCCTATGGATGTATGCCATGTTTTGTTGGGAAGACCTTGGCAGTATGATAGATAGGCTATTCATGATGGAAAGAACAAATAGACCATTGTTGCTAATGGGATGAAGCAAAATTTGTTACCATTGGAGGATATCCCTAAGATTGAGGTTTGTATGAATGCTAGAATTTTTTTGGTTGATGGAAGGAGATTTCTTGATGGAATGAGACATGAGAACATGTGTTATGCCTTGGTTCCTAAGAAGGCTAAAGGCTTGAAGCTTGTAGAAGAATAACCAGAGGAGATAAAAGAGTTGTTGGTAGAATATGGAGAAATTATTTTAGATAATGTACCTGATGGATTACCACCTATGAGGAGTATTAGTCATTGCATGGACCTGGTTCTTGGAGCTAGTTTTCCTAATAAAGCAGCACACTGGATGACATCGACAAAGAATGAAGAGTTGAATAGACAAGTGCAAGAGTTGTTGAGGAAGGGTTTGATCAGTCATAGTGAAGTATAGATTTCCTTTGCCCTGGATGGATGAGATTATGGATTGTTTGAGTGGAGCTAAATACTTTACAAAGAAAAATTTGAAGAGTGGATATCATCAGATCAAAATCAGAGAAGGGGATGAGTGGAAGATAGAATTCAAGACAAATGAAGGATTGTATGAGTGGTTGGTGATTCCTTTTAGACTAAAAAATGTACTGAGTACTTTCATGAGGCTGATGAATGAGGTATTGAAGAAATTATTGGGTAAGTTTGTGATTGTCTATTTGGATGACATCTTGATTTTCAGTAAGACTAGAGAAGAATATTTGTTGCATATAAGACAAGTTTTGGAGAAGTTGAGAGAAGAGTAGTTGCTCATAAACATTAAGAAGTGTAGTTTCATGAAGGAAGAATTGGTATATATGGGATTTGTGATATCTAGGGATGGATTGAGGATGTATCTTGAGAAGGTAAGAGAAATTTTTGAATGGCCTACACTGGAAAGCATTGTAGAGGTAAGATCATTTCATGGATTGGCTAGTTTATACCAAAAGTTCATTAGGAATTTCAGCTCCATTTACAGTCCTATGACATAAACAATGAGAGGGTATAAGAAAGATTTTAGGTGGACATCTAGAGAAAACTAGAGTTTTGAGTTATTGAAACAAAAGGTGATTGAGAAGCATGTGTTGGCTCTACCAGACTTTAATAAGGTATTTCAGGTAGACTGTGATGCAAGTGGAAATGCAATTGAAGCAATATTAAGTCAAGAAGGAAGACCAGTAGCTTATTTCAATGAGAAATTGAATGATGCTAAGAGATGGCATTCAGTGTATGACTAGGAGTTTTATACCATAGTTCAAGCCTTGAGGAAGTGGAGACATTATTTTTTGCCTAAGAGTTTGTGTTGTATATAGATCATTAGACATTATAGTATTTAAATAGTCAAGGTAAGTTGAATAAGAGACACATGAGATAGGTGGAATTCTTGCAGAGTTATACTTTTGTTTTGAAACATAGGAGTGGAAAGCCAAATCGAGTTGTTGATGCTTTGAGTAGAAGGAATTTATTGGTAGAGATGAGAGTGGAAGTATTAGGCTTTGATGGATTGAAGAACTTGTATGAGGAAGACCCAAATTTTTCAAAACCTTGGAGATCTTGTAAAGAACTAGTCTTGGAGCATAGGAGTCAGTGGTTGGATTATTTCATTCAAGAGGATATGTTGTTCAGAGGGAATCAGTTGTGTATACCCTAGAGTTCAATGAGAGATAGCTTGGTGAAAGAAAAAAATAGTGGAGGATTGGCATGACACTTTGGAATTGATAAAACAGTAGCATTGGTAAGTGAAAATTACTTTTGGCCACATATTCACAAGGATGTTAGGAAATTTGTGCAAAGTTGTAGAATTTGTCAAGTTGCAAAAGGGAGTAG
>VDFB02137993.1:0-42818 GCA_007258455.2 Sequoia sempervirens
TATGCTTTAATTTCTAGCACTGATGAACCTAGGACTGTGAAAGAGGCATTTAAAATGTCTGATTCAAACTCTTGGTTGGAAGCCATGAATGAAGAAATGGCATCATTAGAAAAGAATGATACCTGGATTTTGGTGCCATTGTCTAAAGGCAGAAAAGTTGTGGGTTGCAAATGGGTATTGATAGGGAAGGGTTGGATGGGAATCTCACTATCCCATGCTCTGAGTCCTTGTTCTTGAGAACTCCTTAGGTGACTCTTTCACCCTGACCTTTAGGTCCTATCACAGTTATAGACACCTCTGTTCCTACTATCCAACCCCACTATCAACACTCTTCTTCCTACCAAACATTCTTGGTGCCTTGCCACTATCTCACCCTTGACCCTTATTCTTCCCTAAAGGCCAAATTCTCTCAACATTCCATTTGATTCTTACAGGGGTGTGTAAATTTTGTAATTGCTTCCAGGTAATCAATCTAGGGTTCTTGTTTCGTCACAAACCTCCAATTAACCATCGCTTTCACAAATCCCTTCCTAGGGTTAGAAAAGGCTACAAGCCTAGAGCCCCAATTAGGCCTCTTAACAGGGAAAAATGCAATTTTCTTCAAAACCAACCAAAAGACTTGGATTCTTCATTTGGGGTTTGTGATTCCCATACCCACACCTTAAAGATTCTTGAGGTTTTGAGCCTGTACAGGCCGTACACTACCCAATCACAAAATTGACCCAAAAACTAGGGTTTGTAAGCTTTCCAGACTATTTTCAGAATGTCAAAGATTTCTCACACCAAATGGATTGGTGGAGATTCCTCCTGATCACCTGGCCTTGCTAAGACCTCCAACTAAATTCTCCAAAAATAATTTCTTCAAAATTTGTGCACCCCTGCAAGTTATGTCTCTTTTACTCCTAGTCTTCCCTAGCCAGACCCTGCCTGGCTCGCCTAGGGCAAGACCTTGCCAGCATCTCCTGCACTCAAACAAAACCTAGCAACTACCATATGTACAAGCATGGTGTCTAGGAATTGTTTCCAAAAGGCCGTACGGTTTGTACAGTGGAAAAGTGCTCTAGCACACCATTTCCTAAACACAGTCTGGTTCAGACCAGAAATTGAGCAAAGTTAAACTAATTACAATAAATGCTTGTAAACTAAACAAAGAAGCTATTAAATCCTAAAAAATTATTGTAAACAACCAACACTACATTCTACAATCCAAACAGTAGCAAAACTAATCCATTAGAACCCAATCAAAATGCAAAAGACAAGAATTTTTGCACAGAACGTTGTTTTCTTCAATTTTTCAAGATTTCACCAAAACATTAAAACTTCCAACCCTGCTCCAGGGTCGAGTCATCCCTTAAATAGGTTCCAAAAATAGTTTAGCTTCTTGGGTTGAGCCTTTAGATGACCTAATGATGCAAATTATAAAACCCACTATGTTTTCTAACCTTTGACAACTTTTTACCATTCAGCAAAAATGAGCTTCTAAACTTATGAACTCTTGACAACCTTTTTCCCAAAGATCAAAAACACCTCTAAGCTCAACACTAAATGGTCTACATGACCTTATGAAAACCAAAACAAAAATTAACCCTCTAGGTTTCTTCTTTACCTAAGAAACTGCCTGTTGTTCCTTAGGTGCTCCTGCACCATTCTCCCCCTCTCAGCCAAAACACTAAGGAAGGGAAGGAGAGACCAATGCCAGGTCAATTCCAAACTTCTTGAACTGATCTTCTTGTACCCATGTAGCTTCTGATTCATGCTTGTTCTTCCACTTGACAAGGTGCTCCATGTATACCTTGTGCCTTGTAGACTTTTGTACTCTAAACTCCAAGATCTTCTCTGCCTGAGGCTTCTCTTGATTAGGTAGGGGTACATTACTAATGTCCTTGAAGATCTCCTAACTGTTCTAAACCTCATCACTGACTATTCCCTTATACTTGATCAAATCAGCAATGTTGAAAACTGATGAGATTCCTAGATCGGTAGGTAACTCCACTTTGTATGCATTCTTTCCATACTTGGCCAATATCTTGAATGGACCCACTCTCTTCATTTGCAACTTGTTTGGAATTCCCTTCTATAACCTTGATTTTTTAAGGTGGACCATAACATAGTCCCCTACTTGAAATTGTACATCTTTCCTTAACATATTTGCCTTCTCTTTCAGTTTTTGTGTACCCTCTGTGACTGTCTTCTTGACCTGATCCTGAATCTCCTTCATGGTCTGACTAAAGTCTTCTGCATGGCCACTCCTATGTTCCATAGCTCCAAGATCTCTGAGCTCACAAATTCCTCTTGGGTGCATCCCATACACAACTTCAAATGGACTCCTCCCTGTGGTCCGGTTTACACTATCATTACAGGCATACTCAGCTTGGGAAATAACCATATCCCATGTCTGTCCATATTCTTTAGTTAAACACCTTAAAAGATTACCAAGCACCCTGTTAACCACCTCTGTTTGACCATCGGTCTGAGGATGGTAAGCTGATCCAAATGATAGATTTGTACCCAATCTACTCCATAGAGTCTTCCAAAAGTCACTCATGAACTTCAAGCATCCCTATCAAAAAACTGGTGCTTAAAGGCAAGCCATGGATCCTCATAACCTCCTCTTGAAGAAAAGGTGAGCTTTTATGTAGCCAGCATCATGAGTAGTTTTGCAAGGAATAAAATGACTCATCTTGCTAAATTTGTCTACCACAACATAAACACTGTCAAAACCAGCCTTGGTCTTAGGAAGACCTACCACAAAATCCATGCTCACACACTCCCATGGTCTGTTAGGAATGGGTAGGGGTTGATATAAACCAACATTGCTAGCTCCTCCCTTAGCTTTCATACACACAACACATTGTTCCACATACCTCCTAACATCTCTTGCCAACTTGGGCCAATAATAGAATTCAGACTAGCTCTTAAAGTCTTATTTATGCAAAAATGCCCACTAAGACTGCCATTATGCTTTTCCTGAATCATATTTTCCCTCATTGAACCTCTTGGAACACATAATTGATTTCCCTTAAACAATAACCCACTTTGTAAAGTATACTCAGAGTATTGGCTATGGAAATGGTTCTCAAAGTTAGAACATACCTTATAGACCTCTGAAAAGTCTTCATCTTCTCCATATAGATCCTTGAAACTCTCTATGCCAATGCTCTTGATCTATATCTCTTGCACTGTCAACAATCTCCTACTCAATGCATCTGCTACCTTGTTTAGCTATCCCTTCTTGTGTTTGATGGTGAAGTAAAAGCTTGATGTATTCCATCCATTTCAAATGTCTATTACTCAACTTCGAAAGTGTTGATAAAGCTAAGTGCCTAATTGTTAGTAAAAACCACAAACTCCTTGGGTAGAAGGTAATGCCTCCATTTTCTAAGTGACTGAACCAAAGCATAAAGTTCTAAGTCATAGGTGGAATACTTCTTCTTTGCTTCCACTGATTTCACCAACAATGCCATAGGCTCGCCTCCTCCTTGACCGCTGTCACCTCCCACCACCCACTCTGCATCACATTCCACGTGTGAACAACCTTATCAAACCAGGTAACAAGAGAACAGGGTTGAGCTCCACCTTTTGCTCCAGTTTCAAAACTTTCTCCACCTTCCGAGTCCACACAACTTAGTTTTAAACCAATCTTTGATCATCTAAGACCGGGTGCACATATCTCACCAAAACCCTTATGAATTCCCATAAAATTGAGCCAATCCATGGAAACTTCTTACCTCAGTCCATGTGGTTGGTGTAGTCCAGTTTAGGATGGCTTCCACCTTGCTTGGATCCATCTTCAATGATCCTTTGGACACTACAAAACCCAAATAGACTAGCTCTTGCTTAAAGAATTCACACTTCTCTAGATTGATTGCCAACTTCTCTTCTTGCAACCTTCTAAGAACTTTCTCCACATGTTTCAAATGCTCTTCTATTGTCTTGTTGTATATGAGGATGTCATCAAGGTACACTACCACAAATATCCCTGTAGAGTCCTTAAGCACTTCATTCATGAGCCTCATGAATGTGCTAGGGGCATTGGAGAGACCAAATGGCATCAATCTCCACTCATATAACCCATCATTTGTCTTAAATGTTGTCTTCCACTCATCACCATCCTTGATGGATTGATATTGATTTCATGATCCACCTCTCAGGAAGAAATCGAGCACCTCCAAGACAATCCATCGTTCTACCTGTGGAATAGAAACCTATACCTAATGGTGTGATCCTATTTATTGCTCTAGAATCGTGACATAACCTCCACTTACTCCTTTCTTGCTGGGCAGTCCACCTGCACCGCACATGGGTCAGATGCCTTTGAATCAATCCTTGATCCAATAAATCTTACACTTGCCTAGCTACCTCCAAATTATGACTTGGTGTGAGTTTGTATGCTGCTTTGTTAGGTAATGAAGCTCCAGGTATGAAGTCAATTTGATGACTTATGGCTCTCTTTGGTGGTACAGTTGCAGGTGTACCATCACTAACTATACTCTTGTACTTATCAAGTAATCTTTGGACTGCTTCTAGTAAGACTGTCCTTTCAACCTTTTATTCCTCTTTGGATTGCATCATGATCACATATCCTTCATCCCCTTGATGTAGGTTGTTAAGAAACTCTTTACCACTGCTCAACATGATGTTTGGTGTCTTTGACTGTCCTTCATCTTCTTCTAACAGTGACTGCAGCTTGAAAGTCTTCCCATCCTTCTTAAATGAAATGGTGTTCTCTTTTCCATCATACATGACACTCCTGTCATACTGCCATGGTCTGCCCAATAGTAGATGGCATGCATCCATGGGTAACACATCACAAACTAACTTCCTTGTACCCTCCAATAGAAAACTCCACCGTTACTTGCTCATTTACTAAAACACTCTACCCTTTGTTTAGCCATGTGACCTTGTAGGGGTTAGTATGAGGTGACTTCTCTAATTTTAGTTTCATTACTACCTCCTCTAATATGATATTATCTGTTGAACCTGAATCTACTATGACCTTGCACACTTTTCCAAGTATCTTGCACCTTACTCTAAATAGAGCTCTCCTTTGTTTAGGTTCCTCCTTGACTGGCTGTCTGATCAGAACTCTGTTAAACATCAGATTCTCTCCTACCTCAGATTCTATATGATTGACCTCAGATGCCTTAGGACTCATGGTGTCCTCTTGTGCATAAGCCACTCTCTTTTCATTACTTGATGAAGATGCTTTCTCCAGGCATCTATAAGCAGGATGGCCTATTTGATTACAATGATAACACTTCATGTTTGCAAAATAGGAATTGCTCCTGCCTGCTCCTCTTCCTCTGTTTGAACCTCCTTGAGGTCCTCTACCCCTGTTATATCCTCCTCTAGAAGATGTTTCACCTCCATACTCTGTCAGTTTAGACTCACCTTGGTTTCTTTGATCATTTCCTCTACCTTGGTAGCCACCATGCTGTCCTCTTTGATCTCTTTGATCTCTGCCTTTGCCTCTTCCCTTAGAAGTCTAATCTTGCTTCCTCTTGTTCCTTTCCTCAATCCTGATAGCCAACTGATAGCATTGGTGTACTGTCTTAGGACTTAAAAGATCCATCTCCTCTTGAATGTTCCACTTCAAGCCATTAAGGTATCTAGCCACCTTGAGACTCTCATCCTCTATCACATTAGACCTCATGCATAGCTTTTGAAACTCCTCAGTGTAAGTGTTTACATCTTGGTCTCTTTTCCTTAAGCTTTTCCTCTTCTTGTGTAACTGAATCTCATAGTCATCAGGCATGTATGCCTCTCTCACTTTGGCCACCATTCCTTTCCAAGTTGAAATAGACTGCTTACCTTCTTTTTCCCTCTTTGTCTGAATGAACTTCCACCATGTCAAGGCTGATCCTCTCAATCTTGATTTAGCAACCTTCACCTTCTGTGCTTCAGTGACTCCATCACATTCAAAATGGTTTTCCATACCTTCTATCCAATCCATAACTAGATCAGCTTCCATCTTTCCACTAAAAAGTGGTATGCCTTCAAGTGCTTTCCCACTCAAAGCTTTCAATGCCTTCAAGAAAGGATCCTCCTTCAAAACAGGGTTAGGTTCAGGGGTCTTATCTACCTTTGCAACCTCTTCTTCCTTTGGTATTCTTCCCTCAAACTGTGCACTCCTCACTACTTGTTCAAGCTGAGCTATCCTTTCCCTCAATTGTCTATTATCTTCCTCTTGCTCTTCAACCATCTTGGCCAATTGTGCATTTTTCACCATGACGGTAGTATCACTTGACTCAACCTCTGACATATATTACTCTTTCCCAAATCTTTAACTTGCTCTGATACCAATCTGATAGGGAAGGGTTGAATGGGAATCTCACTGTCCCATTCTCTGAGTCCTTGTTCTTGAGAACTCCTTAGGTGACTCTTTCACCCTGACCTTTAGGTCCTATCACAGGTATAGACACCCCTGGTCCTACTGGCCAACCCCACTATCAACACTCTTCTTCCTACCAAGCATTCTTGGTGCCTTGCCACTATCTCCTTGCCACTATCTCACCCTTGACCCTTATTCTTCCCTAAAGGCCAAATTCTCTCAACATTCCATTTTATTCTTGCAGGGGTGTGTAAATGTTGTAATTGCTTCCAGGTAATCAATCTAGGGTTCTTGTTTCATCACAAAACTCCAATTAACCATCGCTTTCACAAAATCCCTTCCTAGGGTTAGAAAAGGCTACAAGCCTAGAGCCCCAATTAGGCCTCTTAACAGGGAAAAATGCAATTTTCTTCAAAACCAACCAAAAGACCTAGATTCTTCATTTGGGGTTTGTGATTCCCATACCCACACCTTAAAGGTTCTTGAGGTTTTGAGCCTATACAGGCTGTACACTGCCCAATCACAAAATTGACCCAAAAACTAGGGTTTGTAAGCTTTCCAGACTGTTTTCAGACTGTCAAAGATTTCTCACACCAAATGGATTGGTGGAGCTTCCTCCTAATCACCAAGCCTTGCTAATACCTCCAACTAAATTCTCCAAAAATAATTTCTTCAAAATTTGTGCACCCCTACAAGTTATGTCTCTTTTACTCCTCGTCTTCCCTAGCTGGACCCTGCCTGGCTCGCCTAGGGCAAGACCTTGCCAAAATCTCCTACACTCAAACAAAACCTAGCAACTACCATATATACAAGCATGGTGTCTAGGAACTATTTCCAAAAGGCCGTACGATTTGTACGGTGGAAAAGTGCTCTAGCACACCATTTCCTAAACACAGTCTGGTTCAGATCAGAAATTGAGCAAAGTTAAACTAATTACAATAAATGCTTGTAAACTAAACAAAGAAGCTATTAAATCCTACACAATGCTTGTAAACAGCCAACACTACATTATACAATCCAAACAATAGCAAAACTAATCCATTAGAACCCAATCAAAATGCAAAAGACAGGAATTTTTGCACAGAACGTTGTTTTCTTCAATTTTTCAAGATTTCACCAAAACATTAAAACTTCCAACCCTGCTCCAGGGTTGAGTCATCCCTTAAATAGGTTCCAAAAATAGTTGAGCTTCTTGGGTCGAGCCTTTAGATGACCTAATGATGCAAATTATAAAACCCACTGTGTTTTCTAACCTTTGGCAACTTTTTACCATTAAGCAAAAATGAGCTTCTAAACTTATGAACTCTTGACAACCTTTTTCCCAAAGATCAAAAACACCTCTAAGCTCAACACTAAATGGTCTACATGACCTTATGAAAACCAAAACAAAAATTAACCCTCTAGGTTTCTTCTTTACCTAAGAAACTGCCTATTGTTCCTTAGGTGCTCCTGCACCAGGTATTTAAAAAGAAAATTAGTCTGGAAGGCAGTGTAGAAAAATATAAAGCGAGGCTGGTTGCAAATGGTTATTCCCAAGTAGAGGAAATTGATTATGGAGAAATATTTTCTCCTGTAGCTAAGTTGACATCTATTAGATTTCTTTTGTCACTTGCAGCAGCGTATGACTTAGAAATTAAACAGTTGGATGTGAAGACAACATTTCTTCATGGTGATCTTGAAGAAGAAATTTATATGTCCCAGCCAAATCACTTTGTGGAAAAAGGCAAGGAAAGACTAGTTTGCAAGTTGAAGAAATCTTTGTATGGGTTAAAATAGTCTCCTAGAATGTACCAAAAGTTGACACTTTGTTTTGTCAGGGATTTGTGATCAAATCTTATCATGGTATTATAAAGCTGTGTGATCAATTTCTTATTATTAGTTTCATGTTGACATATGTTGTTCATAGCACAATAAGCTAATGATTTTATCTAAGTCTCAAAGGATCCCAGAAGTTTGAAATGAAAGATCTATGGTGCAGCAAGGTATATTATGGAATGGAAATAACCAGTGATGTGTGAAAAAATAGAAAACTTTGGCTCACCAGAGGCACACTCATGACTGCTCTAGAGATATTTTGTATGATCGATTGCAAGTAGCTAGTTGTTCCGGGGCTTATGCAGGAACAAAGCGGCTTGTTGAAGATTGTCAAAAATCTCCTACTCAGATGGAGGACATAACCAGTGTACCTTATGCTAGTGCAGTTGGCAGTTTAATGTATGCAATGGTTTTTACAAGGCCAGACATTTCCCAAGCAGTGGGAGTACTTAGTCGCTTTATGGCTAATCCGAAATACATTGGGATGTTGTAAGAGAGTGTTTAGATATTTGAAGGGCACTTCAACCATGCTTGTGTTACCATGGTGGTTCTGGTTGAATCCCACAGGGACCTTAGTGTCCTGTGATTTATCGCGCAAAGCATTGAGTTATCTCACCCAAAGTGGGATATGTTTCATAATGAACGGTGGTGCTGAGTTGGATGAGTGCTTAAGTCAAATTGTCCACCATGCAGGCACAATACATGGAAGCCACACATGCCTATAAAGAAGCAATCTGGTTAAAATGTTTTTATTCTAACATTAGTTTTGATGCAGAAAAGATTACTATCTACTATGACAGTTAGAGTGATATATGTTTGGCAAAGAATCCTACTTTTCATGCTAGGACAAAACATATAGATGTACAGAGATCATTTTGGGGCCTAGATGGTGGAGGATGGGAATAACTTTTGGAGAAAGTGGAGACTGGAAATGTTGGGTAGATGCATTGACAAAAGCCTTGAGCATGTATAAATATAGGTGGTGTGCCAGTTCGATGGGCCTCTTGGCCCATGAATTTCAGTGGTTTTATTATGCTCTGGAGGTGTCAGTAAGATCTTCGTCAAGTGGGAGCTTGTTCGAATATGTGCCTCAATTCTTACTAACATGTAACTCTTGCAGGGAAAAGTCGTTGTGACATTATTCATGTCTGGATGACTAGCTGTTATGAATTCTCTTGAAATGATCATGTCGCCAAGACAGAGTTGATGTCTTGCCGACAAGTCTATCTCTGTGACCTTTCTGTGTTCGGTGTGACCTTTTGTCGAAGGAAACCTCTAGCTGACAAAGGTTTCTATCGGGTGTCAAAGCGGATGACGGAGTAGCTCAAGGATCTCAGGGAGAAGTCTCAGCGATGAAGGAAAGGTCTCGCCGATAGGAGTATTCACTTGTGGTCTTTGTGGTGACTCAAAGACTTCAGTATGAAGTCTTGGCGACCAATGGAGAGTCTCGCCAATAGTTCGGAGTAACATAAGAGCACTCGGTGAAAGGTCTTGGAGAAGTTCAAATGTCTTGCCGACTCGGTAAGACATGAGTGCTCGATGTGAGGTCTCGACGCTCGATGTGAGGTCTTGGCACTCGTTGTGAGGTCTCGGCGACAGAAAAAAGTCTTGTCAACTCGGTAAGACGTGGTTGCTCGATGTGAGGTCTCGGCGCTTGATGAAATGTCTTGGCGAAGACAAAAGTCTTGCCGACTTGGTAAGACTTTTTTTCTCGGAGTGAAGTCTTGGTGAAAGATGAATGTCTTGCCAACTGTCAGGTGCTCTGGTGAAACTTGAGGAGACTCGGTGAAACCTCTTGGAAAAACATGAATGTCTTGCCAACTGTCATGTGCTTCAGTGAAACTTCAGGAAGACTCGACGGAACCTCTTAGCGAATGGAAAGTCTTGTCAATGGAAAAGTTGAAGTCGTTGTGACTTTGTGAGCATCGATATGAGTCTAGCCGATGAGAAATCTCTTGTCGATAGGAATGCATTAGATGTTGATGGATTCAATATGACTCATGGCATTCATTATAACATTTTTTTGACTGTTTGGACTTACGCCGATATCGATATGAAGACCTTGTGGCATCGGGGAGACACTGTTAGTGTCTCACCAATATGCCAACAAAGTTGAACGCCCTTGACCAGATTGACCATCCTATGTGGAGCTTCGTGGACCAATCAGAGGAAGCGATTTTCAAAAGAATGGCAGTTAGATTTCTGCAACAGCTACGATGCTAGAGTTGAACTGCATGCAGGTAAAAATCAATGCTCAAGAGGAAACTTTCTATGATGAGGCAATGGCGGATAAGGATGAACAAAAGGTAAAAATCAGAAGTGATATGATTTAAAGGATTGATTCTGATTTGGAAGATAAGAGATAGATTGAGTTGGATCCTTGAAAGCATTTTCTGTAATAGGAAGAATAGTGAATGAAACTACTGTGAACTTATACCAGAGAGTTGTATCTATGTTTGTATGTAATTTGTTTGTTATTGTAATACAAAGAGATTCAGTTTGGTGTGGTGGGTTTTTTCTCGAAAGGGTTTCCCACATAAATCCGTTGTTCATTGTCTTTAAGTATCTTCTCTGTTTCTGAAAATCATTCATGTGTGTCTTAATTGGATTGTAATTTTAAAATTAAAAGTATTGTATGCTTACTTCCCTGTGGTTTTGACGTTAGGAAAGTTGCTTCTGCACCTCATTGCTTTCCTTACACTTAGTTTGGCTAGACACCGCTCCAACCATAGCTCTGCACATCAGCCCATTTGTAACTTTCATGAGGGTGATAATGGATTTTTCCATATCCTCCACCTGCACCTGCAAGAAATATTTTTCTTTTCAAAAACTCAATGTTAGTATCTTTAGAAGTAGTAACGCCAGGGGCATTGTCATCATCCTCCCTGGTATCCATCCCAACTTACTTGAGAACCTCCTCCCCATCCACATCTTCCTCCTCCTTGTTTTCATCCTCTTCCTCCAATTCATTTTCCTCCATCTCATTTTCAATGTCCTCACTTTCCATTCCCTAACTATCCTCTTCCACTTGAGGTTCAAATTCCTCAATAGTAAGCAGCGCCTCTTCCACTATAGCTTTCTTTTTTCCTTTTTCTTTTTTTCAAAGGAGGCCACCTTTGCTAGTCTCACCAATCTTCAGCCTCCTCTCAGAATACCCCTCATCCCCTCTTGTATCTCCTCCTTCTGAAGACCTTCCAAATCTTTAGAAATGGTGATGACATTACCCTACTTCTTATTATTGTTTAGCTGGTTTTTGTTCAGATTTTTTGTTTTGGGGGGTTTTAGTAAAAGAGGGGAATGCTTTCTTTTCTCCAAAGTGGCTTTAAGTAGTTCCAACTCAAGGGATTTCTCCTCTAGTACAAACTTGGGTTTAGAGGAATAATTTTTGGTATGGGGGCAGGGTTTTTGATAGCCGTCAAAGGGCTGCCCTTCGTAGGTTCAATCCTAAGAGCGGGGAGCCTAGGGTTATTCTCAAGGATGGGCTACTCATTAGCCATACGAATAGCATCATCATTGTCATCATTTTTGGGAGGTCCATCCTACCTAATGATCAAGGGATTACCATGAGGATTATTAGCCAGGACAAACTTATACAGAGCCATTATTAGCCCCTAGTGCAGGGGAGGCAAGACACCATTCTCTATATTCTATTATAGGGAAGAAAGTAGATAAAAATGCAGATTTATCCTATCATTATTCCTAATGTGGTTCAATATGGGAAATGATACCTTCCTTCTAAGGTAAAATAATGCATGAAAAACATACTGACCATGGTGAAAGGCAAAGGAAGATTGAGTCAAGCATAGCCATTCTGGAACCTTGTCAACACCTACCCTTCATGAAAGAATTCTCCACAAAGCCTTGATATTCACCACCACTTTTTTCACCACCTTCCTGCCTTCATTTTCCAAGCCAGTGGCTTTGGCAATTAACTGATCCATCACTTCAAACTTCACTGGTCATATGGCCACATGAAATTTCTCCCAAGAGTTAGTAAACTTTGAGGTCAGCTTCTCATTGTAGCCAAGGATTGCTTCAAAGAAGGAAGCCATGCCAACGACTCTGAACATTCTCTAGAGATCAGCATTTTGTTTAAGGGTGTCATAATTGGGGGGTTCTATGCGCTTCCTTGAACCTCCCATTTTAGTCATGTGAAGATTTTTTAGACCCTTCTTCAAGTTAGTACCCTTCTTCATGCCACACTTAGTCTCTTTAGATCTCATAAAAAATAAACTACAACCTCCAAACTTGCAAATAGAATAAATGTTTTTGTGAGGAATAGAAAGCAGTTTATGATTCCTAGAGAAATTTGCTAGTTAATAGCCTCAAAATACACGAGCCCAAGAAAAATCCAGAAATGATTATCCAACTCCTTAATAAATCTTTCTAGGTTATCAATGTCCAGCCGAGCCTTAGAAATGAGGTGAGAAGGGACATATGACATGCCTATTTCATTTGAAAAGACCAAGGCCTTATCATTACAAATACACTTGTGATACGGGAAGTACTAGAATATGATTATAACATTAATAACCACCCCGATGATGCCCTCCTTATAAATTTCCATAATTTGAAAAATGTCACCCCCGTTATAATTATTATTTATGTTGATCCTATCACCTTTCATTATAATGATCAATCTAGCAAGACCCCTTATCCAATACTTAGATATTATAAGAATTTTCATATTTTTCTTTTAATAAACTATCTCTTATCACCCCTAGCAATGGCCCATACTCCCAACGTGTCCATATTTGACACCTTATAGCTTCATTTGTAGAAATTTCCGTAGAACAATTACCTTCTCTATAAATATGTTGTACTCTACTGAATGTGAAAGTTTTCATGGGGAGTTTACAATTATCCATGATATCCCTTAATTCCCAAGGGACAACACAATCACCCTTCAGAATCTAATACCTCCCCAAATAGCTAGGGCCTTAGCCTTATTATTAGAGTGGATCCCTAGATTTTTCCCATAGCCCACTATATAGTCCCCTTGGTGATTTCTAGTAAGACATCCAACCCCTGCCAAACCAGGATTACCTTTCGAGCAACCATCAAAGTTACACTTAACCCAATCCATCTCAGGAGGACACCATACAATATTTTATCTAGTGATATAATTAGACCAATTAACATTCGTGAGGTCCTTTTTGAGGCCCCAATTTTTCTTAATACTGACCTCCTTATATGAGAGCATAACCTTTGAGAGGTTGTACCCCCCAGCTTCCACATTTTCCTGGATTTGATGCTTAATGACCATACATAAGTCTTTTATGTTTTTAGTTGTTTCTTGGAAGATCCTATTGTTTCTCTCCTTCCAAATCCCCCAAGTTGTGAAGGGAGGGGCTTGACTCCTAAGGTCCTTTATAACATTGTGAGAGTAAGGGAAAAAATACCATCTGTTAATAAACATTTTCATTAAAGGAGGAAAACCCCATTCAGTTAACAACAAAGGGAGAAAGAAGGACCAAATTTCTATAGAATACGAGTAGTGAAAGAATAGATGCATTATAGTCTCCTCCTCCTCTTTGCAAAGGAAGCATCTATTAATAAATTGAAACCCTCTTCTTATCAAATTATTAGTAGTGAGGATTTTTCCATGAGTAGTTGCCCACTAGAAACAGTTAACTTTAGGTATTAGATTTTTAACCAGACATTGTTCCATTGGAAGCCATTGTTGGCTAATAGGGATTTTTATAACTCCACATAGGTTTCCTTTATAGAGAACTAGCCTGATGGAATCTTGGTCCATAACCATTCATCCATCCTACCTGTTGAGAATAAGACAACCTCCCTAATTCTTTGGTGAAGTATTTGCACTAACACATCCTAGTTTTTTTGTCTATCTCCCCTTAGGGTAACTCCCATAAGAAAATTGTTGAAGTTAATCCAATGAGGCTTTGGCCCATCCTAATCAATATAACCTACAACTTTTTTTCCACAAATCCTAATCATCCTTTGTTTTATATGATGGAGATGATCAATGGAAGAAAGGGGGGATCATTATTCCATCCATTTTTCTAGAAATCAGTATCATTACCATTAACAAGACATTTCCTAACTCCCATTTTTAGCAAACTTCTAATTTTGAGGAGATTGTTTCATAAAATAGAACCATAAGGAAAGTCTAAGGTACTAAGGAAACATCCTTGATATCTATTTCTTAGATACTTATATTTAAGAATTGTAACCTAGTCTTTGGCTCCTTCAAGCAAACACCACCCCATTTTGGCAACAAGAGCTTTATTAAATAGTTTAATTATTCTTATACCTAGGCCTCCAAAAATTCTAGGAGCACAAAAATTTTCCCACCCCACCAGTGCCATTTTGTTTCTCTCCTTTATTCCTAAACACAAAAATCTTTTTTGGATTTTTTCAATCTTATCAACAATAAAAGCATGAATATTGAATAGGGATAGGTAGTAGACCATAATTTTTTGAAGCAAGGATTTTAGTAATTGGAGCTTCCTAGCTTGACTTAAGATTTTTCCCTTCCAACCGACCAAATTCTTTTGGATTCTATCAATAATTTGGTTCCAGTAATTACTACCAACCAAGTTTCTTAGAGATAAGAGGCAGGCCTAAGTAAGTAATAGGAAAAGCAGCTTCTTGGCAACCCGATATGTGAACAACTTTGTCTTTCACAATTTGGTCAGAGTTGAAGAAGTATAACTTTCTCTTTTTTTAGTTGATATGCTAACCTAAAGCTCTAGCATAGTCATTCAAAATTTATTTCCAATGAAGGACACTTTGTCATAGGCTTTAGAGATTTCAAGTTTCAATTCCATCCCAACATTTTTACTAAGGTCCATAGAATGGAGAATCTCATGGGTAGATATTGCAACATCCAGTATGTTTCTTCCTTGAACAAAACCTTTTTGATTTCCAACTATCATTTTGTTCAGAACAACTTTCAATCTAAACACAATGATCTTAGAAAAAAATTATACATAGTATTGCATAGACTAATAGGTCTGAAGTCATGCAAGGAGGAAACATTATCCTTTTTAGGAATGAGAGCTATAATGTAGCATTAAGTTAGTTTAGAAGCTTACCCGATTGGAAGAAGTCTCTAGCAGCGTTTAGGAGGTCTTTATTCACAATCCCATAATTACTAAAAAAAAGCTGAAGGAAATCCATCGGGCCCAGGTGCCTTGTAAGTACCAAAGGAGAAAACATCAAAGTTCACTTCGTGAAGGGAAACAAATTTTGTCATCTCATGAAGATCTTGATCAATAATCACCTTAGGAATAACTTGGAGAATATCATCTAATTCTTGTTGAGCAATATCAAGTTCCTTCTAGAATGGTCAGAAGAAAGCCATAGCTTCATCAACAATTTATTTTTAGTTGTTCACCATATTGCCATCTTCTTTCATAAGTTGTTTGATCTTGTTTCATGTAGAAGGGAAATAAGGTTTTGAAAGCTAGGTGGAGAGTCCACATTATTTCAAATCTAAAGGGAAATGGACCTTTAGCAACATCAACATTTCTATTAAGCATAATATCATTGTAATCAAACTCGGTTCTAGGAAAAGCAGTTAAGGTGAGGTTCTAGGAAATATTCTAGTTAACAAAAATGAGGAACCGATCAAGTTTAACTTGAATTAGATGGTTTCCCAACCCCCTATTAAACCAATTGAATAGAGAACCAAGCAAGGGAATATCAAAGAGCCCAGCAGAGTTAAGGAATCTAGACAAATCCATCATACTATTAGAAAAGTCCTCCAGGCCCCCATCTTTTCAAAAGGAAGTAGAGAGTTGAATTCTCCTCCAAGCATCCAATAATCCTCCATTCTACACTTTATGTTACTAGCCAAGAAATCCCAAAGAAAAAATCTATCCAGATAGGAATTAGGACCATGGATATTAATCAAATTCCATTTTTCCAAAGTGAAAAGGTCTTCAAAGGAAACCATAAAATAGTTTTTTCCCAAAAAATCCCATAGTACCTTTAAGTTTAGAGGGATTCCACAGAGTGGCAATACCCCCCCTAAGGCACCTTCAACATCACTCAAGACATAGTTAGCACTAGGCCAAAAATTCTTAACAACCTTATCAAAGATTTCCTTTTTCATTTTAGTTTCTTGAAGCAAAAGAACATCAACTTTATTATCTGCTAGGGAATTTTTAACTAAGTTTTGTTTATAGGGACTATTGAGGCCCGTTATAGTCTAGGAGATTATCTTCATAAACACAAAAAGAAGAATAATAGAATCACTTTGATGTTGTTAGGGTAGGGGGGAAGCACCCCTTACTTCTTAGACTTTGGCCCCAAAATTAAGTCCAAGGTCTTTTGTCTTCCTAAAGCCACATCACAAATAGTGCCTTTATTTCTAGTTTCCTTCCGAGAAGGCCTACCTACCTTATTCCCTCCTTCCACATTCAATTTATTCTTCCTTTTTGACTTGTTGTTAGCTTGAATCTAGTCCTTATCAACTGCTTCATCTGATGGGGAGGAAAAGAAGCCCAGTAGGTTCATAGATTCCTTCAATTTCTTACATTGTTTTTGACTAAGAAGGGCTAAACTATCTCTGAATTGTTTTCATGGAGAAGAGACAAGGGAAAAGAAGTCCTTGTCCTAGCCAATTTTAGAGACAATCTCACCTTCCTCTATAAATTCATAGTTTTTTTAAAGTGGTGAGTTGAATTCCCTGTTGAATCCAGTTTTGTTTCTAATCCTATAAGGGGAGATTCTGTCAGATTGGCCTCTTCAACCCTTTTGTTCACATTTTGTGGCCCTTCAACAATTTTTTTTAAAGGCCATCCACAATAACAACTATAAGAGGAAACTTCTATGACACTTCAAGATTGTCCAACTTATGTGCAATACCATCAAGGGAGGTAGCCTATGCCTCTATTCTAGTACCTATTACTTTGGGGGAGGTAGAATTTTTGATGGAAACCTTAATACCTACGCTTTACTCCTTCTTGAGGATATTTTGAGAAATAATAACAACATTACAGGCTTGGCAATAACATTGGATAGAGCAGTAGGTTTTTTCAGGGAGCCCAAGTCCTTGCTTTTTCCAATTTTGAAACCTCCTATTGCAAGTATCATGGACATGAGAAAATTTCTTGCAAGTTTAAAAATAAACTCTAGCATTTTCATATTTTAGAGTTTGAGACCAATTACCAAACTTCGACTTCAAGAGCATTGAAGTAGGTAGAATAGTATTAACAACTGAATTAACATAGATCTGAGCAAAGACCAAACTAGATTTCTCTTGAATGATCTTGTCAATAGTTAGGAGGCTACCAAAGGAACTAGTAATCCCCTTGAAAATGCCTAAATTCTAGAATTTTAAGGGTAGTCCAAGTAGATGCACCCAGGTTGGGGTGACAACACCCAGATCAGTAGATGGGTCAAAACCTAGTTTCCACTTGCACAACGACATAAATTTATTAAACCCAACATCAAAATCCCAAGGTCCCCCCATAAGAACCTTTATCATGTCTTCATACACAACAAAGCTAAAGAGGAAAATACCTTTGGACATAGTGTTGGGAAAATGTGTCTCAACCTTGCAATTATATAAATACTATTTATTGTTGATAGGATGTATATATTTATATATATGTTTCCTAGTTACAATCGCTATAGGCAGTGTATACAATGGCAACATGTGAGCTTAAACGTGAGTGTGTTAACTTTTTTAGGAAATCAAAATGTTTATATATACTAAATAATGATATATTGTAAATGCACTATCTATTGGTTTTGACCGAATTATGGATATTTTTTGGCCTTTCTTGGGCTCCTATAATGCAATCCTCATTTCATGACTCAAGTAAGGTTGTATTGCTGTGCCTGTGTAGAGAGAGATGATGTATTTTGAGAGTCTAATATGTACCTATATGTCTCTTGATCTCGAGCAGGACATTCTCATGAGAAGCTGCAAGTATAAGTATATTGTAACTTTATGATTTCCACCTGGTCATTACATTTGGCAGCTTTGGAGTGGGATTTTCCTAGAAAGTATTCCTTACTCTAAATCATTGTATGTGGTACATGCATGATATTTATGTTTATTAGTATTTATGTTTCTATAACTCAAGTAAAGATCCAGAAAGCTCTTTCATTATTTTCCTCCCGATTAGTGTAGTGTTGTTCCACTACTCAGCCTTTATGCAAGTGCACTGCAGCCTGATCACTTTGGTTTCCGGCCAGGATTGGTCGGGTTTTTGAACTAATCTAGATTTGAGTGGGAGTTTGTGTAGAAGACACTTTGTGATCTGAATGTGAATTAGATGCAAGTTCATCAGTGAGAAATAGAGGTGAGAAATTTTCAGGAAATAATTCTAAGATGTGGAAGCTAAAGATGAGGATCCGTTGCTAGATCGATCTGGTGGGATACGTTGGATGAGAATGTTTCAAGGTCATGGATCCTACTCAGGCTGTTCAATATGATGTTATGGACTTTAAATCCAAGGGTCTAATTAGATTGTGCTTGGTAGACTCTTTTTTAATTAATTTCCATGAAGAGACCTCTGCACAAAAACTATGGAAGAATCTTGGTGAGATGTATCAAGCCAAATCCCTAGTGAACAAGATTTTCTTGAGGAATAAATTGTATTCTTTGAGAATGGAAGAGGGTAAGAACCTAAGACCACCTTTGAAGCACCACAGGTGTTAGTAATTAACTGGAACCAACAGTCAAAATGGATGGCAAAGAGAAATGTCAGATCCTACTTTGTTCTTTGCCTAATTCATGGATTCTTTTGTTATGGCTATTGGGAGTACTTTTGTTATATTGAAGACTGAAGATGTGGTGGGTTCAATGCTTTCTAAAGAGATGAGGAGGAAGGCATCCATCACTACCAAGGAGGGCCCAAATGGTCAGTGGAAGACCAAGGAAAATAAAGAATAATGAGTAGTTTGAAAATCCAAGTCCTGGGAGACTGATTCCAACTTCGGACAGTCCAGTTATTTGTTGAACCTGTGATAAGCCTATATGTCAAGGAAAAAGAAAAGAAGAAAAAGAAGAATTTTGATTTTGATTTCGAGTCCTAGAAGGAAGATGGTGATTCATTCATTATAGCTTTGGCAACTTGTGCAGGTAGTGATGCATGGTTAATTGACTTAGGTGTATCTTTTCATATGACCTTTAATAGAGATTGGTTTTGTGAATATGAATAATTTGATGGAGGTAAGGTGTACTTGGGTGATGATTCTCATTTATACATTGTTGGCCATGGTAAAGTTAAAATCAAGTTTCAGAATAAAAAGGATTAATGGTGTGTTGCATATCCTCGATTAGTACTTATCCGTAGAAAATCTAATAGATGCAAGTGCAGTGGTGTTTCTTGATGTAGGATGGTGATAGTTGGAGCATGGTGATTACAGAGGCACAATATGGGTGCTACTAATGGAAAGATGTACAAACAAGGAGTGCAAGAAATTTCTATGAAAAGAAAGTTTGTGGAAGAAGTGAGGGTTTCACCTTTAGTAGATGGTCATGGATTTTGGGTACCCAAGGGTGCTCTTTCTTCTGAAATGAAGTTACCTGTAGAGAAAACTATGTTATGGAACCAAAGACTTGGCCACATTAGAGAAAAGGGACTAAGGACCTTGAAAAATAAAAACCTTGTTGAAGGTCTGTCTGATTGTAATCTTAAATTTTATTTTTGTGAGCATTGCATTTATGGAAAACAAAACCTCATTAAGTTATATTTGAGTTCTTATAAATCTTGTGGTGTATTGGATCTTATTCATTATGATGTGTTTGGTCTTGTAGATGTTCCTTCGATTGGTAAATCCACATATTATGTTTCATTTATTACTAGTTATGGTAGAAGGATACAAGATATTTTATAACGAAGTTTTCAATGACGAAGAATCTAAAGCAAATGTTGAGAGCTGGTAGACTCGAGAAAAATAAAATGTTTGAGGGAATCGATAATGAAGGTGGAATTTTTCTCTAATGATTTGATGTTCTTGTAAAGATAGTGGTATTCATAGACAAAAAGACACCCATATTCTCCACAACATAAATAGGAGTTGCAAACAATACGCGATAATCGATATAAAGGATTAGAGCATGAGTGGTGTTGGTCTAGAAAAAAGGTTTTGGGCTAAAGTTATTGCCACTTCCTATTACCTGATTAATAGGTATCCTACATCATCTCTTGTTGATAAGATACCTATAGAGGCATGGTCGAGTTGCAAGCCTTCATTAAGACATCTCGAGAAGCGAACAATCGGAGAATAAGGCTGTGAAATGCATCTTCATCAGATATATATATGATGTGAGCATGCTTTGGGGATCCTGCTGCACAAAAAGCACATATAGTAGAATTGTTATTTTTAGAGAAACTAACCTTCTTCTTCTATTACACTGTAGTCGTAACAAAGTAAACAAATAGAAGATGTGATTCACTCACCCACACCTGAGAAAGTTGAATCGAGGCCCAAGGATAGACAAGAAGTTGAGGAGAGCTCATCTAGCTCCTCGATCTTCAAGGTAAGAGGAGGAAGAAACCCAACTCAACTTGTTCATAGGTATACAAGACATAGATAACCTCCTGAAAGGTATTCACCTAATGATTGGAGATGTGTTTTTTCTTTGAATACTAACATGGATGAACCTAGATCTATAGAAGAGGCACTAGGTATGAATGATCTAGAATATTGGAAGATTGATATGTATGAAGAAATGGCATCTTTGAAAAATAATGATACATGGGATCTTGTAACATTTCTTGAAGGATGAAAACCTGTTGGTTGCGAATGGGTGTTCAAGAAAAAGATTGGTTCAAATGGAGGTATTGAGAAGTGCAAAGCAAAGTTGGTTGCAAAGGGTTACTCTCAAGTTGAGGGTGTTGATTATGGTGAGATATTTTATCCTGTTGCAAAAATGGCATCCATTAGATTTTTGCTTTCTATTGTTGCTGCTTTTGATTTAGAGGTGTAGAAAATGGATATGAAAACTGCTTTCCTTCATGGTGATTTGGAGGAGGATATTTATATGACACAACCAGAGCACTACATGGTAAACAGTAAAAGTAAATTAGTTTGTAAATTGAAGAAATATTTGTATGGCTTAAAAGAGAGTCCTAGGATGTGGTACCAGAAATTTGATACATATTTGTTGAGTTTGGGATTTGACCATTTTAAATTAGATCATTGTGTTTATTATAAAACTGATAGTGAGTGTTTCCTGTTTATTGCATTATATGTTGATGATATGTTATTTATTGGAAAAGGGAAAGGTATGATTTTAGAACTGAAATCTCAACTTGCTGCTAAATTTGAAATGAAATAGCTTGGTACATCTAAAAACATTCTTGGGATGGAAATTAAAAGAGATAGAGTGAACAAAAAGTTATGGCTTGGCCAAAGTAAGTATGTGAATTCAATTTTACAGAGGTTTGATATGCAGGATTGTAGACCATTGTGTGTTCTTGTTTCAGTTGGAACAAAGTTATCTATTTCAAATTGTCCAGCATCCCCATCAGAGATGGAAGACATGAGCAAAGTGCCTTACCAGAGTGTAGTTGGAAGTTTGATGTATGCTATGGATTTTACTAGGCCAAAAATTTCCCAAGTAGTGGGAGTTCTTTCCAGATATATGTCTAATCCTAGTAGAGTTCATTGGGATGCAGTTGAAAGAGTCTTCAAATATTTGTGGGGTACCTCATATTATTTCTTATGTTATCATAGTAATAAGATTGAAGATAGGACTTCCCTTGATATTCATGGTTATGTGGATGCAGACTGGGTAGGTGATGTTGATAGCAGAAAATCCACCAGTGCTTATGTTTTTACTTTATTTGGTGGTGCAATTAGTTAGATGAGTAAGTGACAGGTTGTGGTACCTTTTTCCACTATTGAAGCAGAGTATATGGCAGCTACTCATGCTTGTAAAGAAGCCATTTGGCTTAAGAGACTGTGCTCAAATATTGGAATAAAACAAGGTGCAGTGATAATTTATTGCAACAGTCAAAGTGTGATATGTCTAGCCAAGAACCCGACATTTCATGCCAGGACCAAGCACATTGATGTACAATATCATTTTGTTAGAGATATGGTTGAAGATGGCAAGGTGAAGCTAGTTAAGGTAGAGACTTTGATGAATGTTGTTGATTCTTTAACTAAGCCTGTGAGCACAAAGAAGTTCAAATGGTGTTCAGAGACTATGGGAATTTTGACCCCTAGCAATTAAAGAGACGATGTTTACACCCTCACATTGCTCTTGCAAGGTGTTCGACAAGTGGGAGATTTGTTGGGAAAATGTGTCTCAACCTTGCAATTATATACTATTTATTGTTGATAGGGTGTATATATATATATATGTTTCCTAGTTACACTGATAGGTGTATACAATGGTAGCATGGAGTGAAATGTGAGTGTGTTAACTTTTTTAGGAAACTTCCATAATGGTCAACATACATTAAATAATGATATATTGTAAATTTGGACTGTTCGTTATTAGGTTTTAGATCTAATGGTGGATATTTTTGTTGGCCTATCTTGCCCTAGAATGTAACTCTATTTTATGAGGGCATTGTATTATGACTGTGATAGAGAGAGACGGTGATGTATTCTAAGATTTTGATAGCAGTCATGTTGTCTCTTGATCTTTGAGTGGTGATACTCCTATGAGAAGCTTGCTCTGCAAGTATATTGTAATCTTTGTGATGTATTGAATAATATATTGGGCGGCTTTTGGAGTGTGGGGTTTTTCTCCTGAAAGGTTTTTCCCCATGTAAATCATTGTGTCATGGTATGCATGATATTTATGTTTATTTTATTTATGTTTCTATAACTGTTAAAGATCTATAAATTTTTGCATTATTCTCCTCTCAAGATTAGTGTAGGAAGTTGTTTCGCTACCTTTATAGTAATTTAAATTCCATATAGAGTCATCACATTACCTTACCTAGTTAATATTCGCGTGGCACACCAAAAATTTACCCACCAATAATAGCTTCGTGAGGCCATGCATTGCTTGGATCATAAGTTCTTCAGGAACATAAATTTCTTGACCATCTACTGAGCAAGAGATAGATTCCATATTCAACCTAGCCATAACTAGTGAACCTCCACCAACTAGTTTTTCCACAAATGAAACTGGGTCTTCTTCAAAGAAAAAGGACTCAAAAACAAAAGGGGGCGATAGAGGGGACTTACCAGATGTACAAGCTATCAATTCCATAGAAGCAGGTGCAATGAAAATAGAAGTTGTACCACATTTGGGGATAACATTTTTTAGAGCAACAAACCTAGGCACGATACCAGACTTGGGAACAACATTTCTAGATGTGGGAGCCTTGTTGGGGCCCCTGCCTGACCAACCCATCAATCAATCCCAAAAAACCAGTAAAAATTCAAAAAAACTAGTGGGCGTGAAAGTTACAGAGTTACTTTGCATACTAACGATAATTTTTTCGGTGGTCAATGTTAATAGGATTCCTGCTAGGAAATATTTTGATTCTTAGTTCACAAATGTCTAGCTTAACAAATTTGGCATTCAGTTGAGTTATTGTAGAATTTTGTAGAGAGGGTTGTTTGTAATTTTCCTTAAGAACAATGTCATGCAAGAAAAGACCCTCTCTAAGCCCTACTGGAATATTGGAGGATGTGCGTTTTGTGCCCTAGCATGGTCTCTTGTGACCATTGCTGATGAAGTCCCCATGTTGTCGAGCCCTAGGTGGGTGGTTGTTAAAATATTTCCCTTAGACTTCTAGAAAATCATCCCGTAAATTTTGGCTCCCATAGGCGATGTTGTGAGGGTGGATGAAGCTAAAGTATCCCTCCCTCTTTTAGTTGCTTGGTCCTTCATCTCCTTGAGACCAAGAGTATATATCCCTAAAAATCTAAAAAAAATTGATGAAGCTATCATGTCCTACCCACTGGAAATCTTGGGTGGAATTAATACATTTTTCCTCTATAGAAGAGAAGGGCATATCAGGAAGAACTTCCCAATTATTCAAAAAAAGAAAAATTCAAGGTTCATTGGGAATTTAGCGAAAGGAAACACTAATCAAAACCCTAAAGAAGATGCTCTTGAGTTGTAGGTCGGGGGGAGGTTGGAAATGACCATGTCATCATTCAACCCTTCGATGATGAAGGGCACCAGATTAAGGCTGGAAAAGAGTATTTACCCTCCCAGTTGGTGGAGGTGGCTAGTGGAAATTGGACTCCTACGGGAGGCTATAGTTCTCCTCGCACCCCCCACACTAAATATGTTGGGGTTAACTTAAATAATTATTTTAGCGTTCTCTCTCAGGGGGAAGCTATCCTCAAGGTTGATGATAGATCTTCCACCATAGGGTTGAAAGATTCGATCCCCCCACTAGGACATCACCTATCACAAAATCAACTGGAGATATCTTAATTCTCGAAAAGTTGAATGCCCATAAAATTTCCATGAAAAAGATAAGGCAGTGCATAGAGGAGAATTTTCTCAATGTCAATAAGAATCATAAAGTCTCTAAGTTTTACCTGAGAAGGAAATCCAACCAATTTTATTTTGAAAAGATTATTCAGAATATGGACAACATTGAAGGTGTTAATTTTTCCAGGGACCCACCTTTAGTGAGGATTAGAACTCTATCAGTGAAACAAATTCAATGCCTACCACTACCACTCCAAGCCTAACCAAAAGGAGGGACAATCCCAATGATTTGGGTTGTTGTGACTCTCCCTCAATAAACTTGGATGATTTTCCAATGGTAGCTACCAAGCAAGGGAGCATTGGATTAACCGACACCAATGATTTGAGTTCCCCCAAGCCTTAAAGTGGATCCCTTGTTGTTCTTGACCAAATTTCCAATTCCAATTTTGGTCAAGATTCTGAGAAGGGTTTAATCCAAATTCCTGCAAACCCCATGGATCTTGTAACATGTCCTCTGAGAGATTCCTCTATCCAAAAAGATACCAAAGGGGATAGTAAGCCTAAGCCCTGCAACTTGAAAAAGAATGTAAACTCCAAAGGTGTGAGTGTGTTGACCAAGTGGAAAACATGGTGTTTGGGGAGATTGAGGATGCCACCAAAGGGAAGATTGACCAAACACCTAAGCCGAAAGTTAGGTCTAAGAGGCCAATGAAAATAAAAAAACTCACTATCAGTAGGAAGGGGTTTAGTGCTAGAAAAAAATAAAAGGAAGAATACTAGTGTCGAAATCCATACACCTACTGCTAAGAGACTAGAAGTTAAAGAGAAACTGCCAAAATGTTTTGAGCAGTTCAAGTGTGAACAAGAAGATACTCCAATGACTACTGATAATGAATCTTAATTGCATATCCTAAAATGTCAGGGGCCTTGAGTTACCTGACAGGAAATATATTATTAGAAGGTTCTTAAACCTTGAGAAAATAAAAGACTTTATCTTTCTACAAGAAATGAAAGCTATTGGTTTTACCTTGGAAACCAATTTAAAATTCATCTAGAATGGATCTACCTTTTTTACCACCTTGCATGATAAAGGGAGGGGGGTTTTGTTGTGCTAATTTCCAACCAGTGGTCTCATCATGTAACTGGCAATGGCTCCTCTCCCTGCAATAAAGTGGTATGGGTCACTCTAGAGAAAGATGGGGTTAAATTTGGGGTCTGCTCCATTTATGCCCCTAGCGGCCATAGAGATAGGATTCTGCTCTGCCAAAGGCTTGCTAACCTTCCTGAAATTCCCTGGGTGTTGGGAAAAGACTTCAACATGGTGGAACAGCTGGAAGATAAATGGGGTGATATTGACGTCTTGGAAAGGCAATGAAAGGAATTTTTGGCAAAAATAAAACATAAGCTTAATTTAGTAGACCCTATAGAAGGGAGAAAGAAGGATTGTAAAGTAATCTAGTATACTTGGTGTAATTCCTAGAAAAGGGGCAATAGAATCTAGTGTAGGCTGGAAAAAGTCTATGCAAATAGATATTTCTTCAATTTCATCCCTAAAGATGATGGCATTAAGGTGTGTGTATACCCATACGTGCTCTCTGATCACCACCCTATCATTGTAAATTTAATCACCTACCAAGGAATGCCTAAAGAGTCCTTTAAAAAATTAAGTTTTATCCTTAACACTCTCTTGTTAAAAGATAGGGATTGTAGAGAGGCCATCTCCTCTCTCAGAGAAATTAACAAATGGATGCTCAAGGGTGTGTCAGCCATTGAGAGGTGGAATACTAATGTGGAAATTTGGAGGAAGTTGTTTTAGACAATCATCAAGGAAAAGACCTTAGACAATAGGAGGGAAGAAAATGAACTCCAATATTGCATGTTTATAGAAGAATGAAATTTACATCATGCCCCAAATGATGTCAAGTTATGTGAGGATTTGGCTAGGGCTAAAAATATCCTAAGGTAAATCCAGACCCACAAAGTGAACGAGTTAGAAATTAGAGCTAAGCTAAACTGGCTAAGTTGTGGGGGAAAAGGATCAAATTTCTTCTTTAAGTACATAAAGGAGAAAAATATCAAAGATCAAATAGGAAATATTTGGGATGGGGACAAGATGTTCACCACTCAGGAAGAAATATTGAGGCAATTCCAGTCTTTTTTTAGGGATATTTTCACCTCTGAGGGGGGATTGAAGAGAGCCATAAGGCGAGAGACCTAATAAAAAAACTCATTCCCAGAAAAATTTCAGAGGACTCCTCTAAACTATAAGCAAGTCTAACCAAGGAAGAGATAAAGAATGCCATTACATCGATGAATAATGACAAGTCACCTGGTAGTGATGGGTTACTAATGGAAGTCTATAGTATTTTCAAATTAGGTATGTGATGATCTACTGCAAGTCTATCAGGAAGATCTAAACAAAGGCTCTTGGGAAATAACATAAATAAAGGTATAATCAGACTTCTTCCAAAAGGGCGAGATAAGACCTTAGTGAAAAACTAGAGACCAATAACTCTCCTAAATGTTTTGTATAAGATCTTGGCCAAGGTAATAGCCTTGAGACTGGTCAACATACTTCCAAGATTCATTAACAATACTCAAATAGGTTTCATTAAATGCTGGTATATCTTGGAAAACTTAATAAGTTGGGAGGCTATGGAATGGGAAAAGGCTTCCAACCAAAATGCAGAAATGCTCCTCCTAGACTTTGAAAAGGCCTATGACAAGGTGGAATGGCAGTTTTTGAGAACAATCTTGCAAGCCTTTGGCTTTCCCAGCTACTTTTGTAAAATGGTTGATACTCTATTGAGGGATGCTTATGCACAAGTAGATGTGAATGGTTCACTTTCAGATGAGGTTAAACTTGAAAGTTCCATCCGTCAAGTATGTCCCCTAGCACCAACACTTTTTGTTATTGCTTCAGATGCTTTGTTCTACCTATTAAGAGATCACTCATTCTCTCTAAGGGTTAAGGTATCAGACTCTCAGTTCAAACACTAACTCATTTGACTGCAAAATACGATGAAACTTTCCAACAAAAGATGTATAATTAGATGTATCGTCAAATTGCACCATTATAACCAAAAAATTAAAATTTATGCCTTAACGCTCATTTAAATTTAACGCTCACATTTTCATCATTATTTTCACATACACTTGTGTTAATTTTGGGGCCAACATATATATACTCCTTAATTGTAAATAATGGTATATAGTTAGCTTTGTTGCTCTCGCTACCTAATGTTTTAACAAATAAAAGTGAGCTTTTGAGAATTTATCTATAATTTCAAAATTTCAATTGTGATAATGTCTCAGGAGGTTTATGAAATGTAATTTTTTGGTGCAAATATCGCACTATTAGATTTCGCTACGTCTATGATTAAAATTTAGTGGAGTGTGTGAGTTTGATATTTTTTGAAGATCTAAATATTCAAGCTTGGTAAAGAAAAATCATGTCAGATAATATTAGTGTAGAAAAAAATGAAGAGACACTTGCTAGATTGTGGGCTAGATTGAAACGAAAGGGTGATGGGAAATTTTATTGTCCTTGCAATAATTGCAAGGGCTTAAAGATGAGAAGAATTTTAATCACAACAACTGAGAAACATTGTAGGAAGCATGGTCACATTGAAGGGGGGCATGATTATCATCCATTGGTAAGTTGTTCATATGTCTTTATATTACTAAATTTGTAAATGTTTACATTAGCTTAACAATATATATATATATATATATATATAATCACTTGATCATTATTATAAAGGTGGGGAACCCTAGGGAAGATGATATGGATTATCATGGCCTAGAGAATGTTGTTTTGCAAGCAGATGAACATGGAGCTATGAATATCAAAGATGAAGTTAATGATCCTATGGAAGAAGATGATCATGCGCCAGAAAACACAGTTGAAGATGATGGTACGAATACATTGATCCATGACACATTTAGTGGCAGAGCTGATCATGATGATCAAGATGACTTTGATTATGTTCATGATTTACCTGTACTTGAGAAGGCATACGAGCCCCTTTATGAAGGCTTGTAAACAACTCTTCTCTCTACTGTATTGTTGCTATTGAACTTGAAGGTTATGAATGGTTTATCAAACATAGCAATCTCATGGATGTTAAGGTATGTCATATATGTCATCTTTTTTCATATATTTTAATTGTTGTTAGTTCATCACCAGTAAATAAATGATGAAATATGTACCATTAATATTCTTAGCATTAATAAATATTTTTTGTTGTAGATTGATAGATGAATTTTTGTTACCATCATCAAATATTTTACCTCGCCATCACCGATTACCCAGTACTATTATGAAAGATATTGGAATATATCACAATAGATGCATGTCCCAATGAACGCTTATATATCATAAACAACATGAATTTGCAACAAAATGCTTAGAATGTCATATTAGTAGATATCTAACAAATCAACTAACAAAAAGGTACCTCACAAGGTTCTTCGTTATATTCCCATTATTCCTTGTATGCAATGATTATTTAGGTGTGAAAGCTTAGTACAATTTATGGATTACCGTAATAAAGTGGAAATGACATTTTAATTCCTCGTATGGATGGTTCGCAGACGGGGACATGGAGGAAAATGGCCACACTTTTAAAAGAAGAACTCGAATCTCAAAGCTTTCATCATGTGACTTTGCAAAGCCAACAATCCATTTGGAGAGCGAGACTATTTACTCAAGGTGGCCTGTTTTTGTTATCACAATAACATTCCTCCATGGATGGAAATAAAGAGGGAGCACATAATGTTGTCAATGATTGTTCTGGGTATTTGTTTACATCAATTTTCTTTAATGTAGTAGCATCTAATTTTTCTTATTTGTTGCATAATGATTTATATTTTTTTCATTTAATAGTCATGGTTAATAATTTATATATATTGCGTGAAATAATATATTAATTATGTAATGTTTTGTCATTCAACTAGGTAAGTACCAAGTTAAAGATATGAATGTATATATTGTTTTATCGACAAGTTGGTTAAAGTTATGGAATGGCATCAGCCTAAGTAAGACGCTCTAGACCAATAGGTACAAAGACACTTCAATTCCATACAATGCTTATGTGCTGGACAACTATGATGCCCTGTACACACATTTGTGTGGTATGTTATAACGCCTGATCGCACTTTCAACGATATTTAATTTTATGAAGTAGATATCATGCATGCTTTTAAATAATCTATTCATTATATATAATTATAAAAATTGATATATTTAATCCACTATATATGATCTTGTGTCTTCAAACAAAGGGAAATTTGTACAAGTCCAACAGGGTCCAAAGATGAAATCTCGTCGTTCAACAAAGTTTAGGAAAGCAGGTGTTTGATGAGTATAGGCACCTCCTCCATAGAAATCATAAGTATCAAACTACTGAAAAAGATCTTTCCAATGGGAAAGATGAGACTACATCAAAACCATGAAGAATGACACCTCGCCTATGGAAGTTAGAATATAATAGAATTAATCATCATATACATTGGATCAAATTGTCGTATTCCATCATAGTATATGTTTGGAATTTATATTTTTATATTGTGTTTACTCATGCTGTAATTGACAATGATTATCGTTGTTAATTTGTTTAACTTATATGCTTCATAAAGGTCATCAAGGCATTAATGGCCGACTTCCACAGGGACTGAAAATTTATTCCAAACAATTTAGTAGGTTGTCCTACTATGAGCAGCTACAAATAGTGTATTTGTTTGATATAATGCAAGATCAGAAGAATAGCCAGAAATGCTATGAAAAATATTGGATGGAAGGCATGATAAAGAAAAAATTGTCAAAATTTGTAGTGACATTTAGGAAGCCAATCATGCAATGAAAAATGTCATTCAATTAAATAGCCATGAAGACCAAATTAATATATAAGTGCTCTTCCTTGTTATTAATGAGCAACAAAGCAATGTTATAAAAGAAGGCATATGAAAAAATCAATTTCCCATAGGATTTGTTGCGAATATAAACAATATCATAACAAAGAAAGGTGAATTTGGGTCAGGGATGAAAACACATGATTGGCATACCTTCATTAAGGTAATTATTCTGGTATATTTTATTATATATTTGTATACTACATGTAATTTTCAGTGTATTATGTTTGCTAGTTTTGGAAAAATAATGAAAAGATATAATTGTTGCAGTATGTTCTACCTCTATCTCTCCCGGACAACTTTGACAACAATTTCAAGCAAGTTATATATGATCTTGGAAAATACATGAGGTAAGTGGCAATATTTGTTCAATTCGTTGTATAGATCTTATAATTTCCATTTGTTTTACTTGCTATGTAATAGATTGTATATTTTTGTTAAACCTTGTTAACCCTTGTTTTCCCTTGAATCGCGTGTGGGTAGTTTGTCATCTAAATAAATCCATAAAGAAGATATAAATTATTGGAAGAGAAAATTCCTCGTCTAATGTGTGAAATGAAAAAGTGTCTACCTTCGACATTTTTCAATGCACAAGAACACTACCTCATACACCAAGTTGAGGAGATTGAATTGTGTGGACCTGTGCACACAAGGTCAATGTGGATGGTTGAGAGGAACTTGAATTTTTTTAAGGATTTGGTTAGACAAAGAGCACATCCTGAGGGTTCTATGGTGGAGGGATATATGGTATACCAGAGCATGGTGTACATTACTAAATATCTTCCTAAGTTCGCAGCAAAGATCCATGTAGATCGCATTTGGGATCCCAACTCCATTAACAAATTCGAAGGGGAGTACCTGATGGGGAAAGGTAGATTGAGGAAAGTGAGATGTAATTTTGTCACAGTGATCTATTCACAAATGGAAATCTTACAATGAAAAAATGTAATCCTAATCTAACATAAATTGTATGAGTAAGAAATATGTTCAGTTAATAGATGTAAAAAATAAAATGGATGAACTAAAAGATAAAAATGTTAGACCAGTGCCTTGTTGGGTATATGGAGTCTAATGAAGATCTAAAAAAGTGCAATCTGTGATGGCAATAATTCAAACTGTTTGGCACACAAATGTAGTTTATAACTTGTATAAACGTGCAAATAAATGATTGACAAATTCTGCCTATATCTATTTGACATTATAAAACAGATATAAATACAACAAAACCGTGAAAGAACACGTCCTTTCATAAATGTTTTTGCTTAACAACAACAATAAAATAGAAATTAGGCTTTGTTTAGCCATAAATGGACTTTTGACAAATGATCCAAGTAATCTTGTCGCTCATGTGTGTCAGCATCTCTTAGCATTTCAGATTGCTATCTCCATCATCACCATCTTCTCGACCAACTCGCAAGCTTCATTTAGTGGAGATTCTTTCTCTGTAGCCATTTCCAGAAGTTGTTGCAGCATTGACTTGCATTCGTCAACCCATTTGGCATTTCCTTTCATTTTTCCTCCATCTTTAGATAGTGCTGGTAATCCCTTTTTTGTGTCTTCAACCAATCCGTGTGCATCTCCTTGCATCTCTTCATGAAAGCTCCTGTGTTTTCTCATGATTTCATCAGCAGTATTAATAACCTCATTATCAGGAACATCCTTCTCATTTATTTCTGGACACTTTTCTTGAATCCTGCCATCAATTCTTATATGTTCCCGTTTTGCAATATGGATTTTTGAACTTGTTCCCCAAAGTTTGTTCAACAAGATCATCAAGTTGTTCTGCCTTTTTCTAATTATTGTAGTAAGTGTGTCATGTTTTCCTTGAGAGTATGCACCAAAATCTTCCCACTTTTCCTTAGCTTGGGAGCTCTCACCATGAGTTAGTTGCTTAGTGGGTCCTAATGCAATTCCCACCATATCTTTCAAACGATCATTCTGTCTGAGTAATCTTTCATTGTTCATCTTATACATTTCTTTCTCCTTAATTAACATCTCCATCTGTGCCTTATTAAACTTGGCAACATTAATGCCAATATTTGTTGTCGTTATTAGATCAACTTCTCCAACTTTTAATGTCATTGCATGCCCAAAATATTTCTCTGTATCAATCACAACAGATTTATTGTGTGGTGGGTATAGAGCCCAAATCATGAGTGATCCCTCATCAGGATTATACCTAGATCTTGTGTATATCTATGTTACACCTTCAAGGCTGGGTTTGTATGTGGCACTATTATTCTTCAAAAAACTATCAAAAACTAAAGTAGAATTTAAATCCAACCCAGGAAAAATCATGACACCTACATTTTCTAGAAATTTTCTTCCCTTTTCAAAGGTCATGTTTTCCATTTCTTTTTCTACACTTAGTTTCAAATTTCTCAATAGTTTCCCCTCATTATGTGGTGTTATATCTTCCACTAATTTTCTTATTGATTTCCCCTTTTGCTTGTACAAGAAGGCTTCAAATTCTAGATTTTTGACAAATTCATCATCGGCTACAAATGACTTGTATGCAATATGTCTTGCATTTGTATCTGAATTCCCTTCAACATATATTTCCCTAGGAGGACATTTGTAAGCTTGAGTTCTTGACCTACAAATTTTATTAATTGTACTGTGGGGCCTTTCATCACCAAATGTCTCTTCCTTTGAAGACAATGTTCCAACATCTGGCAACCTTCTGTTATATTCTTCAACCACTCTTTCTACTTCTTCTTCCTCCAAATTCCTGATCAGATCATCATACTGATAGGGTACATGATCATACCCGCCCAATTTCATTTTATCTCTTACAAAGTGGATATACCCCTCTAGATCAAATCCTTTCCATAGTGGACCTTTCTTCATATTGTATTGTAACAATTTATTTAGAACCATATCATATCCATCCCTTGCGAACATAGTGAAGTCACCAAAACAAATAGTGCTAGGAAGAAATGCATGTTTTCCAAAAGAACTTAAGTTCATGAAATTTGAATAATCTAACTACCTAGCAATCTCTAGGTAGGCAATCTTGTCAGGTATTGTTTTGGGAAGGATAAAAGGTGCATCCTCAAACCCATATATCCTGATCATAGTTGCACCTTCCAAGCAATACCAGTCCCCCCAATTGTGATTGGCAGGCCCATCAAAGTCCTTAGGTCTGAGAAACCCTCTTATTGCATCAGATAGTGAGTAATCACAAGGGTGATTATACAATTTATACAATGGCTTCACATAATATTCTTCAAAATGTAGAAAGCAAGAACTAGAAAATCTGTTGTCCCATATGGTAGTCCATAGTTTTACTGGTAATGATCTTCCTTCCTTATCAAATTTTGAAACTCTTAACCCTTCAAGCCACAAATTCAGTTCCTGTCGAATAGGGCTTCAAATGCAAAACAGGGTATCCATTTTTTATTGACATTAATCTTGCATCAAGTTCTTTGGAAATATGTGAAGCATAGTCAAAAGGTCTAGAATTATGGCATTGAACATCTGTTGCCACTACCATTGGCACAATTGACATGTACTCGGGGACCTCCATTCCTAATACTTGGTCTGCTGAAAAATATGTATACTTCAAGTATGGTTCAAAAATGTCAACATGAAATGGAGGGCCATCACTATCTTCTAATGGAATTGAGTTGCCATCCTTTTTGATTCTGTGCAACAGTAACCTCCAACCCTTGCTTATAGTATCCATTCTCCAAAACTCCCTTTCCAACTCCTCATTTACAATATTTTCATCACATACCCCCTCTAAGTTAAAAATCTCACTGATTGCAGCCTCTGATATGTGTACAAAGGGTTTTCCCAATGGATCACAAATAGCTCTGAGCTTCAGGTCATAGTGAGTAGCTAGCATTTTTACCAATTCTGCATCTACAAACACGTTTGGGTAGACCAATTTCCCTAGGTTAAACTTCCAAGGGTTACACACTGGTTCATATTGATTCCTTTGGTGATAATGAAAGATGAATAGCTCGTATCCCCTAATTGGAGTCTAGATATCACCTATGTGTTTGTACTTATCCTCCAATTTTTCTACTTCTGCCCTAAGCTGAGCAGAATGCCTAGCTTTAGGTCCTAAACCAGGTAATTGGTCGATTAATTCTTGGTTCAATTTCCTCTCCACTACCCCTAGCTCATTTTCAGTTTCATTTTTTTTCTTTTTCCCTCTTGGGCGACTACTCTCACCTTATCTCTTGCCCTTTGTTTTCCTTGAGCTGGTACTTTTCATTTTACTCTTTATAAATCACAGAATAGGAAATTCAATCACAGAGAACTTACCAATTTATTTGAAAATCTTTGGTTGTAAAATCCTCTGGCCTTTCGTTCGCTCTCCTGCTGCTAATTCTACAAAAAAATTCTTCAATTACTCTTCTTCAAAATTGTCTAATTCTTTGTGTGTTCGTGATGCCATTAATGTTCCAGCTCTGAGCATGTACAAGTTTCCAATTTTTTTGAAATTCTCACTTTCACATCAAGTGCTTTATATCGGCATGACATTTCAAACTCTAGGCGATCCTTTTTATTCAGGTTCAGCCAATGTTGAACACCCTATTGATCAGGGAGACATTATGTCCTTTTCGCCGATATCACATAATTCATCTGTCTGATCCATAATGCATAGATATTTCCAAGAGTCACCTCGATGAATCCTTTGACCCATTTGTATTCTTTATCGGCAAGAGACTATGTATCTCTAAGACACTCAGTTGTTTCCTCGACGCTATGAGTCTCCCCAATGTTCATTCCTTTGATCTTAAGTATGTTTCCAAGACTCTTACCGATGTAATCCCATCGGCATGACATGGAGAGTCGGGGGAACATTTCGAACTCACCCCGATAGCAATTTTCTTGCCGATAGTATCTGCTTTTGTTTCGTCGGTAAGACAAGATGGGTGTCTCGCCGATGATATTTCATTGGTGAGACAAATGTGCTCGGGCTGACTTAAGAACCTTCCTCCGATAGTGTTTTGTCTTTCCGGTGTGATTCTTTATGCTTTATCAGTGAGACATGAAAAATCTCGTACCGATGGTATTTCATTGGTAAGACACATATGCTCGATATGACCTATTGATCTCTTCCCGATGATGCTCATCTTGCCGATGAACTTCTTCATCGATGAGAACATGAACTGTATCTTCTCGATGCACATCTTCATATGAAATCTGATCGGCGTGACATCTCTAACCTCTCGCCAATATGCTAGAAAATATGTATAAGAATACAATGCTTTATGAATCGAAGAGACCTGCACCATCTCTTGTCAATATGGCTTATTTACTCAAATCCTTGGGATTAGACAAAATTCATGGTATCAAATGGTTAAGGCTGATGTGATCATTAATAGTCATGTCATGCAAAGGATATTATATCAATTTTTTATTCAAAATATGGGCTCCTTTGGGAAACATGAGTATAAATCACTATAAAAATTTTAAAATTTTTATAGTTCCAACACAATGGGTCTTGGATACATATAGTTCAAAGGTTTCTTACGAAAGATAATAAGATCATTGGTAGTGGGATGTTAGGTTTTCAGGTACATCAATTATAAATTAAGGTTGTATACCATGGTAATTAACTAGTTATACGTCGTTTGTGAATTTCATTTTTTTTATATAGTTGGTCGAGAGTGGGATGCACTACATTTGTACGTCGCAAAAAATCTTGATTGGATGACGGTGTGGATTGAACAATGTAAACAATCTAGTCGCGCATTAACTTGGGAAGGTGTGGCTTCATTGGTTAAAGAAGCTCATCGTAATGGAGATTCCAATGTTACACCAAGGGAAATTGATTTAGCATATGGTTTAAGAGATAAACAGGTACGTATAAATATATTAATCACCCATATTATTTAATTATTTTCAATTATATTGATGTATATATATGTTGGGGTTTTCTTTGCATACATTGACGAGAATAGATATGTTTATCGGTGATGATGCAATCATTTTTTACATGTTGACATGCAAGTGAAACACCACAGGCTATGGTGTAATATGGTCTTTTTGAATCAAAAAGTTGACACAAAGAAAACTTGTGATTACAGGATATTCACAGTCTTCGGTGACTAATGTTTCATCTAGAAGTGACATACATCGAAGTCTTAGAAAGGAGGTGATACTATGGGATTTTGGATGATATAATTGAGTGTGACTTTAAGTCCTTCAAATTAGTTATATTCGTCGTCCAATGGTATAGGCTACGATTGAATGAAAATGATCCCGAGAGAGCTGTTATTGAACATGATAATAGATTTACCATGGTTAATACAAAGATTACGTCGAGGAGCAAGCTGAAATGAGCCCTATGTTCTTCCAGTAGTATGAGCAAGTATTTTACTCGGAAGGTTCGGGGAAAACCGAGGAGTTGGTCATTTTTGTTAGACATGATCAAGAGGAGGCGGTAAGAGTATAATGTGGTGGGGCGAGCTATTGTGAAGAACTAGAAGATGATGTAGATGATGATCAGGATCAACAGTTAGTTGATGATGTGTCTGACAAAGATGTCGAAGAGGAGGAACTAGATCATGATGATGTAGGAGTTAATGTTCATGAAGATGATATACGTGTGGATGATGACATTATTGAAACTGATATCGATGATGATGATGATGATATGACCAATCCTTACAATGTTGAATCTGGATTGGATGATATAGACAAAGAGTTGGATGAAGAATAAGATCAATGACATTGGAAATTTATGAGTTATGTGATTATATTATCTATTTGATATTGATTTCTTGATAGAATTATATTTGACTTATATGGTTACATAATTAATTCATGATGTACTTTTAATATTGTTGACTCATGATATTTTACAACTATTGTAGCTCTCCTAGAAATTTCCATATGAGCAAATCCTAATTACTCTATGACTATTTATGAGTAGATATTATTTGATCATATCTTTGTTTATTTCATTCCCAAAAAATTAGTGTTTCCTCATGTTGACCCCACATAGTGACATGTTAATGGGGCCAACATTGAAATTTTTTCAATTTGTGCTTGTATGGAGTGAAACTTGACATGGTTAGCCTAGACACATGCATTGATGATATGGGAGGGTTTCGAGACTCAAACATGAGGTCATGTTATATAAAGGCATCTCGTCCTTCCTCATAATACAAGTTGCCTTATTCTTCATCTCTTTCATATATTGTTCTTAGCATTTCTTTTGTTGATGGTTTCAAAAGATGAGGCTATCTAAGCCTCACCTTGGATATATTACACATCAGTTTGTGCATTTTCATTAGCAATGAATATTTAGATGATCTTTAAAAAGCTCATTGAATATAAAGATGATAATAGTAAGCTAAGAAAATGAGTATATTTTGTTTATGGAACCTAAACCACAAGGTTTGTCACTCTAATGCTAAAACCAAGTCAAATTAACCCCCAACACCTATTGGAAAAGTCAAAACATGCCTTTCTTTCAAATTCACAAGAACATATAAACTTTTTGAAACCACACATGCATGTTATGAAAGTGTATGGTAATCCTACTTATAGCAGAAGTTCACATGATAAGCTAACCAATGGCACTATATTGGAGGATAAACCCACCTATGGAATTAATTTAAGAGGTAAGGGGTGCCTCTTAGTGGAATTTTGAGTCTTGGATTAATCCATAGTGCTAAAATTAGTTCTAATTTTCTTCCCTTGGTGTTATATTTATCTCTACAATTTCCCATACTTAACCATTTCATCATCCCTTTTTGCAAGCTATTTGTATCATAATATAAACTTGGTCCAATCTCACATTAGCCCCTTAAGTAATTATCCATTTCCTCCAAGTTGAATGGAACCTTTTGTACCAATGCATCTATGTTTTCCTACCCTAATGGATCAAGACTTGACATCACCTTAACAATCTTCGTTATGTCATAGAATATCTCTGAAGTGCCTTTGGCATGCTTTAGATGTTTCAATATTAACTAGATTGAATATATTAATTTTAAAGTCTCTTAACACATTCCATGACAATAAAATGACTCATTTGGATTAAGGAATACTTTCCTAAACCATTCCTTCATATTCAACAATCCCTTCTCACACCCACATCATAATTCATATCCATGTTAGTTGTAATGAGTGTTTTAAACCAACAATCAATGAATCATAGGATAGAAGAAAACTCATTATGCACAAGGATAAGAATCAAAGAGACTAAAAGAATCGATTCACTAGATATGCTCCCCATTACTGTAATAGACCAATGTAAAAAAATAAGTCATAACAAGAATAGGACCAAAAAAAACTAGGAAAAGAAACCTTGTAGGCTACATTAATAAGACATTGATTGCAAGAATTTCTTCCATGATGTTTAAATGAAAAAATATCAGATAGCTCAATCTTTAGTCAAGTAGTATTTCAATCACTGATTCTTAGACATCCATCATGATTAAACATCACATATCATAAGCCTTTTTAACAATCACTAGGACTGTAGATAATATTCAAGCATGTCATAGGAAATAAATCATCAAAAATTATAAAGAAAGAGAAAACCAACTATATAAGCTCAGCAAGCCACCATACAAAAATTATATTTTGTAGAAAATAAAATAAACTATATGCTGACATAGCATATATATTTTTTATATAAACTATATGTTGAAATAGCATATATATAAACTATATATTTTGAATTTTGGCCCCGTGTGCGCAGGAGCACGACATAGCATACTGTACTGAGACCCTATGTGGAGAGTTGCACCGAGAACCACTGTATCCAACCCCTGAGTGGAGAGTTGTGATACTTCACTGGATGAGTGTTGCAAGGCCATTGAGTCGAGGAGGAAGACTAGGAACCATTTGGCAAGAGGAAAGCTAGAGCGAGAGGTGAGGGCACTCAGAAAGGGAAAATCGACCAAGGGACAATGACTGTAAGTGATTTTTCCCCCACATTTAGAAATCTTGTTACAAGTACAGTGATTTAGACTCTGTTTGTTCCCATCAAGGTGTTGCATGCTATATTTTGGTCAATTCAAACCAATGTCCCATTGACAAACCCACGTACTACCTAGTACTAGTGTCTGGTTAGTTTGAACAACCAAGCTTTGAGATGTTCAATCAGTTGGGTGGCCATTTTTGGCCTATGAACTATAGTTTTTGTATATGTCTTAGCATTATTTTTCTACTATAATATTGAAAGGAATTCATGTCACATAACAACACACGAAGTTCACTAGGGTTCAAATTTCTAAACTTCGATGAAATAAATTTACATATTGAGGTCCACAAATGATCAAAGGGACTGAAAACAATACATGGTCCGTGAGTGCAATGAAAAATTCCTAGTGTCTGTCGATAAGAGAACGTATAGAAGTACATGATGCAGAGTCAGAGGAAGGAAACAAACTCACACAATCTCATTTGACAAGTCACAAACAATCTTGAACTTTCCTTCTTTTGACACACTTATTCAACTATATTTCCCTTCACAAAACTCAACACAAACACTCAAATTTTGCTTTAGAGTTCCAAACCATTACCAAACCTTCAAACACCTTAGTCAACTTCATCTTGATCAAAACAAACAATTACCCAGTCTACCCTTTCATTTTACCATTAACTCTCTTTATGATTGTCCTAAACTTCACAATTTCAACTCAACATAAAGTAATCTGACCCAAAACAGTATTTAGGCTAATATAGACCACACAATTTCCATTCAATTTCACTTCAAACAAATGTAAACCATCTCCCATCCTTTATTCTTGACAATTTAACAAAATCATATACTGTACTTTCATTTTAGTCTCCAAAATAGGGCTATTATTAGACATATCAGTCAAAGCAATGGACTTTTTAACTTCATGCTTACACCAAACCTTATATCAAATGAGATCAAATTATACCTTGGTAATATCTTAACCAAAAAAACCAAGAACTCACACTTAATCATCAAAATCCCTTAAAGTTCTTACTGTCACTGGTTCCTTCATACCCTATTTGCAACTCTTGTAGGTCTGCCAACCTATTTGTCAGGGCTTCGTTCACAATCTAAGCACTATTACACAAGTCTATCCACACTTTTCAATTCCCTCCTTTTAGATCTAAAACATATTCAAAATGGGTATCAAAACTTTTACAACACAAGCTTCAAATATTGTTGTCTCAGACAGATTTAGGCCTAATTAGGCCTGATTTGCATAAGGGTTTGTTGCTTTACTAACTCTTGACCAAAGTAAACTTGTCTAGTTCTTGGGACATGTTTAGTTTTACTAGTATATTCTCTTCAAAGCATCAAATTCCATTTAGAAAGTATTTTCACAAAACCCTAAGGGCTTAACCTTCATAATTACTATGTTCACAGACTGTACACACAATTTTTCAGTAAAGAAACTTCATTCCCTCACATCTTATCTTTATGATTTTTCCCTAAATCCACTGAAACATGAAGGAACATTCATAGTAGGATAATCTCACAAGAAACTAGAAGATTCCACCAATTAATAAAGGAGAAACATAATTATTTTTGTGTCTGCTTACCCTAACTGAGAGTTTTAGCAATCTGAAGTAAATCCACAATAACTCACACAAATCTTAACTAAAATGCATGAACTTTGATGTAACAGGAAGGTGATTGATATTACTACCATATCCAACCATTCTACCATGCCTTCAAGGCCATACAATTATGTACAATGCCTAGAAATGCAAGATTTCTGAAGAAAAATGATTAAAAATCAAAGATTTTCCTTGAACTTATTCTTTATTCAACCACCCTCGAAGTTCTAAAAGATACAAGAGCCTTTTTAAAGGAAAAACAACTGAATTTTATCCTTCTAACTTCCTCTAACCGACCCTAATGACTCTTCATCTCTTAATATTTCCTTTTTGATTAAGTTGAAAACTTTTTACATTGTTTTCATTTTTGCACTTTTGGACTTAATAAACACCAAATGACCTCAACATGACCTCAAATATATGAAACATGACTCTAATAACATGATTTACAAAGTAGGAACAATAACATTGAATCAAATTTCAAAACATTGCTTCATAGAGGCCTAATTATGCCAAGGTGCTCCTGCACCAATACAAGAGATGAAAAAAAGACAAGGAGCCATTAAAAACTTTTGAATATTTCACTTACTCAACCAAACCTGCAAAAGAACAGTACAAATGCCAAAACTATGGAAAGCACGAAAGAGAACACTAATGAAAGTGAACTTTTTTTTTTACAAGTTCCAGAAGAGTATAAATGGTTCGAAGATGTTGTAGGTGTCTAGTAAATGGTAAAGGAATGTTCGATAGGGAGGGACCCAATTAGCCTCTTTAACTGGATTCTTAAGAAAGAAACAAACTCTGATACATTTTGGGGTTCTTCTAAGTAGGGCCCATCCTTTATTATTTTATTTGGGGGACCCAAAAAACCATAGGGGTAGAAACCTGTGGAGCTTAATCATTAAAGGAAAGGGGTCTATCCATTTAGAAATAGATTGAAAGGATGGTTGCACGAGGGGCTATTTCACATCAAAGGTGGTCCAAAAAATTTCATAGACTAACTAACCAGACACCAGTACTACCTCAGAGGGACTATTGTCTTTGAGGAAGGTGGTCCAAAAAAATTCATACAGGTACAAAAAGTAATAGCAACCTTCCACCAACTAACCCAATCAACCTCCAAGGAACAAGACAATGACTCCTCTAGATGTTCCCAAAACCGAAGGCTTCAAAACACAAGGTTGGTGACCCTACAAACCATTCCCATGCTTACCAAGTGATCTTTAATCATCAGACCCTTACAAGGTTTATTGATACATTCACAACTATTGTTACCTCCACATGCATTTGACTAGTAGTGACAACCTTGGTTTTTAATCCTCGACCCATAGCTTCAGGATCACATCACCATGAAAAGAACTAAAATTTACAACATCCTTATAGTGCAGTACCACCAAGTAAAATTATTTTTAATATTTCTTCTTCCCTCAGGGAAATTCAGGAAGAAGAGAAACATGTAGTATGTCTAAAGGAGATCAACTAAGTCAAAAGATTAGAAGAAAATTTCATAAACACATGGAATTTTTCTTGCTAAAGAGGGTCATGTTCTTATGATGATGAGAGCATAGAAACATCAGTGCTTACTTGAGGTACAAACATCTATGGAAACAATGGGTACCAGAGGAACTTCCTCCAATAAATACTGATTTTTATGTCAACGAGAGGATATATCGCATAGCACCATTGTCATTACATGGTTTGGGCCTATTTTGCATGGATGGCATAAAGATTTGTTATGAAAAGTTACTGAATTGATGGAGTATGTTGGACCCTATTACAATTACAAAGATTGGATGCAACTGGTTTGATATACACGAAGTATGCGTAGGTATGCACTATCAGCAAATTATATACAACTAAAAGATAAGGATCAAAATAAAAGAGTGGCTATGTACA
>VDFB02137994.1:0-11878 GCA_007258455.2 Sequoia sempervirens
CGACATATTTCACAATTTTGACTAACTCTCAACTTTGAGAGTTCACAAAGATATTCATTTCGAAGCTCTTCGAAAGATGGACGGGGGGGAGCACTCAAATGGACTATTTGAGGTGTTGGAACATGCATCGAGGTGAATTGAAATTTTCCTCATTTTGCGTGCTTGAAGTACATGGAACTACGAAACAAACAAGTTTCGTAGGGGGGTTATCCGTGAATCGAGTGCTGTTAGATTCCATGATAACACAAACATAACTTGTGTATATATCTAAATCCTTTTATTTTTGGTGAAAAAAGGACATCAATACCTAGGAAAAAGATTTTTTTAATTTTTTTTTACAATGGTTTACTATATTTCCACCTCTTTAGAATGAAGAACTTGATGTTCAATGAAAAATCTATGTTCAGTAAAAATTGAAAATTAAATACATGATAAAATAAAAACATGTCAAAACTATACTCATTGGGAAGATTGTTTTGAGGGATACAATATTGCAAAATATAAAATTTAAATGACTTTATTTAATCCCTCAAAAGGTAAAGAAAAAGTGTTTTTTTTCCGGCATTTTGGTAGGTGTGAAGGATACTCCATTGCAGGTATGATTCAATCCTATAGTAGTTCTGTCCAAGGGGGTTTGATCTAAGGGGATCTTATCTAACCATATTCAATTAAAAACATTTAGATGGAACCTCTCAAGGTTTAAATCATTAGTTTTTCTAAAAATAAGTGATTTCAACAAAAATCAAGATGTGCCAAAAAGTGAGACACACTATTGTGACAACACCCCTCATAAAAGATAGCCACCTATGGGTCCAATGATTCACTCTCGGTCAAAATTTATCCAAAATACCTTTCCAAGATCCCCTGGGGAGGGTACCAATAGAGAGGGGTATGCCAAGATAGGTTAAAGGAAGATTTCCAATATGAAATCTAAGAATATGAGCAATCCACTGTTGAATAAGCAAGGGGGTGTTGTAGAAGAAAATGGAAGATTTAACTTCATTGATCTGCTAGCATGAAGCTATGAGATATATGTCTAGAACCTTGTGGAAGTTAGTGGCTTCTCTGATCTTATTCACACCCATTAGAACGGTATCATCGAAAAACTACAAATGTGTCTATGGAGGAAAATAATTACCCCAAATCCACCCTTAGATAAAGCCTTGATTAACATGACTTTTAATAACACTTCCCAGACCTTCAACCAAGAGGATAAATAAGTATGGCGACAAAGGGTTGCCTTGTCAAAGACCTTTGGATGCCCTAAACAAGGTGGAAGGCTCACCGTTAACTAACACGAAGAAATAAGTGGATGTGATACAAATCATCACCCACTTCATCCACTCTTCATCAAAACCAAAGGCACATAGCACCTTTCAAAGAAATGACCATTTGACCCTATCATAGGATTTAGCCATGTCCAGTTTGATAAACATAGCATTTTCTTTTGAAGTCACCATAGAATGTATGGCCTCAACCACAATGACCACTCCATCCAAGATTTGCTTGTCAACCACAAAGCCCCATGTTCCTCTAAGACAAGCCTACTAATCCACCACTTCAACCTCTTTGTAATCAACTTAGATAAAACCTTATAAACCACATTACATAGGGCTATAGGTTTGAATAGACTCAACCTATCAGCCCCTTCACATTTGGGAATAAGAGAAAGAAAAGTAGATTTTAATTAAATAATTAAATAATAATATTTTTGTAAATTTAAACTTGCCATGAATTGGTGAAAGAGTTAATGGGCTACCCAGAAGAGAGACACCATTTTTATAGTTGTTAGTGTACAAAGACACCTCGACAGTTGTCATTCCAATACAATGATGTCATTATATTGACACACATAGAGCATATTGTATCATGTGTGTATAACAGACACAAATAGAGGATTTTGTGAGCCACACTTGTTAATTGCATATTGTATCATGGACATGAAAAATAAAATATGTGTTTCTTCAGTGATACCCATTAGTGCACTCTATTGTTTGAGTCTATGGCTATCAAACTCTATGTATATATATTATATGTGTCCTTTAAACAAATGCTCAAGGCCCTCATGACTGTTGTAGTGTATTCCATTGGAGTTTTGCTAAAGAGGGAATCATTTAGTCCTAAAAAATGACCAACATGGTTGGAATATCTAAAGGAGTTGGCATTGCTACATATGGAGAGGCACAATTAAATGCATTTATGGTCATGTTACAGTTGGAAGTTGTTTTTTAAGAAAAAAGGTTAGTTTTGATTCAAATACTTCTAACTGCTAATAGGATTACGGGAAATCCCATTAATACATTGTACTATATTATACCTTGTTGTTTTGTGTCCTTGTGAATTTTTTGGGATATAGTTGAGTACCCAATTATACTAGCATCTTCTTCCTTTTATCTTGATATTAAAATCTTTATTGCCAATTGTCTATGTGCCTTTTTTCTTAGCTTGGCAGTGTTTCTTCTTGTGGAACAGAGATATAAATGCTAAGGTTGAGTTCTTCAATTGTATATACTTTTTTGTTAACACGGGATATGAATTAAAACCCTTACATCTTCATGTACCACTCTATGTGAGAAACTTGTGAAGTGACTAATGGAAAATACTTGGAAAGTGACTAACGAAATTATGTCTGAGATGTAACTCTTCAGGAAAAATAGGTAGAACAGTTTTAAGGTGCAATGTGGAATTTTATGTTTGAGAGCTACACCTATGCCACCTCCATGATATGTGAGAGTTTAAAGCCTTGCATATCCACTCACCCTATGCTTTTATGCATGTTCACATTTATTATCCATTGAAAACAAGCAAAGATAATTATAGTAATTATGAGTTGTAACTTGTGTTAATTTTTCCCTCTTGACATAAATTTCTTGCCCTTAAGTTTTGAAAAATTAGGAAAAGGGTTCCCTAAATAGGACTTTAAAGGTACACAATAGGAAACATTCCCTATGTGTATTTAATTAGGATAGAGATCACAAGGTGTAATGATTGAATTTCAACCTCAATGGTGAGATAATCAAATAATAGGGCAGATCTAAAACCTAATCAAATGATTTGCAATGTCCAAACTAAATGCACAATAAGACCTATATGATAAAATTTAAGATCTCGAAGATACAAAAATCAAATTGATAATTTGCAAGTAGGTCTGAGAAGGGTCTGGACACATTCAATATACCTAGCATAAAAAGTTGATTCTGAGCATTGTAGGAGGATAGGTTTGCCTAGGGGTGAATGGGTCTTAGTTAGGGCTTCCAAAAATACTTTTTGTACTCCTATAAAGTAAGATCTGAGATGTTTTTCTTACGTTTCACTGTCAAAAAGCCGAAAATAAATTCTACACTTGAGTTTCTATGATTTGACAATAATGAATGCAACAAATGCAACAATGTAAAATTTCTCTTCAAAATATTCAATCCTTCTTCAACCTATAATTTGCACACACAAAGAGGAAGAATTTGTTTTATTTGTTTGGGGGTTTTCCTGGGTCAAACCCCAAGTTTACTAATTAAATCTTGATAGAAAGATAATGAAAATTGACAAATGGAAGGAATGATGAATGAGACAATGCTTGCTACAACTAACCAAGCCTTTATTGACTATCCTTAGAGGATTGAAGTCACACACATCACTTCAAGGATTAATATTACTTTGCTTGTTTAATTGGACACTTGAAAATTCTCCGATGCTTTAGGATCAACAAAGGATCAACAATGCATAGTAGCCTTTACAAGATGAGATGAATGCACATGAACTTTGACATGATGATAGGATCTTGATTGTTGCAACAAACAATTGATAAATCTACTCTTGAATGCTCTTGACAATGATATATGCTCATATAAAATTTTCCTTAGTGCTAGATGATGTTGCTTCTTGCTAGTTAGATTTAAAATGATCAAATGACTATGTATTTATAGGTGTTTATCTAATTTCCCAAAAATTAGATTCCAAAAGTTGACAATTGCATATGAAATTTGAATCATTAAAATACCGCCAAAAACATATTTAAAAATGGGTCATTGCACTTAAGGAGGACCAATTCACCCTTGGTCGAATGGGTCCTGGCTCATAAGTCTAGGACACTCATTATCCAATGTGATTTAGTTATTAATTGTATCAATTAAATATAGGTTCTCCTTTCAAAAAATAGGATAAATAAGGCTTTGGAATGCATAATTTAGGTAAATATAAGCTTGATTAAGTTAAATTAATTAAGGGATCCAAACAAAGTGTGAAATTGTAAAGGGTATATGATTTCCTACATTACAAGTTTATACTTCATTATGTGGATAGATTTCATTATTTATCTTTTTAAATAGGGATTAGGAACTAACTTCCATTTTATTTATGCTTTTAAATCAGGATTAAGAACGAACTTCCATTTCTATTGGAAGAGCTACATTACTAGCCAAATTTCTCACTAATATTGCTATGGAGATTTTAAATTGAGCTTAGAGATTGATAGCCTTTTTAGTGATTAGAATGACTAGCAGTGGTCAAAATTGTTCCTTTTTAATCAACACACAGTCTAGAACCTTTATCAAGGATGGTAGATCCACAAAAAATCTTCTTAGGAATATCATATATTTTGATTATAGTGACAAAGAAATTTATAAATTGTCTTGCTACATAAATAATGTAGTTTTTATTTGAGAGTGACATGCTTCTTCTTACCCCATCCAATGTAACCATTGCTATGAATCAATCTAGGCTAGAAATAAATTTTATCTTCATCAAATGATGATTGTGGCTTAGAAAAATTGGACTGTGAAGTATATAGAGATTGTGGAAAGTAACACCACATAAAATGTTTTAAGGGCTTGTAGGCATAAGTGTACGAGCTCAGAGAATTATGGTGATGGATGGACATTAAAGCCTTTGGTTAAAGATTTTTACTTTTATATGGTTTGTCAATTAATTAGCAAGAAATTGATTAATCTAATCACTGTCTTCATTTGTAATGTAATTAGGCCTATTATTTTTCATTCAAAGCTTAATAGTTGTTCATGAATAGGTTCAAGTCCAAAAGGTTTCTGAATAGGTGGAATTTGAAATGTTTGGACATCAAAATGAGTTGGTTATATGTGAAACTATAATAGAAAATATTAATGCCCCATTGATACTGATCAAAGGGGTTGAAAATTGACCTTGCTTTGAAAAGAATGTGTAGTAGTCTAGGGGATTCCTATCTCATTAGTGTGTTCTCCATTGAATTTATTAAGATCTAGAGTCTCTTGAAACCTGTTATTAGAGTTTGCGACTTCTCTCTTGCTTCAGTTTATTTTTGATGGTAGTCAAGGCGTTGCTATAACAGCTTGAGATAAATAATACTAGGAGGTCTAGTATACACATAAGAAGATTCAATTTCAAAGTACTTTCTCACTTAGTCATAGTGTATTATTTTTTGTTACATGCCTTGCAAAACTAGAACCACATGATCCAAGACCCTATGATTATATTTTTTATGTCCTATAAAGTTTGTCCTAGGTTTGTTGCTTTACATTTTCATTGTAAAATGAGTCAAATGTTGCTTTTCCATTGAATTATCCTTGATTGCATTCATATGAATGGCAACCATAAGGCTAGATAGTGAAACATTTATAATGAAGCATACTAAGCATTTGTGAAATGTGGAGGCCAATTTTGGTTTTTGACCAAATGATTTGCATTACTTTACATAGTATGTATTCTATGGTCTATTCTAAAGAAAAAGTGAAAACTTGAAATTCCCCTTTGTTTCAACATCTAGATATAGTGGAGTGCTCTATTTTGGGGATACCAGACAAAGTGCATGAAAAAATTATATGTGCAATAGTAGTTCCAAAACTTGAGGCACAAAGAATAGAAGCCAATTCAAAACCTTTTATTATCATTCAGGGTCTCCACAAATGGGCCAAAGAAAGAATGAATCATTACAAGGTTCTCTGTTTGTTCTTTTCATCTTTCTATAAACAATTTCTTTTGTATTTTTTTCTTATTTTGAAATATTTTCTATTGATAATTACCACTAGATAATGAAATAGTTTTTCTTTGTTTTGTTTGATTGGATATGCATGCAACATAGCAAAGCATATGTCAACCAAAGTACATATGCATAATGACACACGAACCAAGATAACATAATAAAAACATAAAAACTACACAATGTCATAGCAATTATCTAACTACAGTATATAATGAATGCTTTCCTCAAGTCTCAAATATTCTTTTACAATTGTAGATTCCTTAGACACTGCATGTATGAAAGCCATTATCTTGTAATGCTATGGGAAAAGTATGCCTTGATTTCTTTCCCTAATGTTTTCTTTATTTATTAATTTTACTTTTGATTTCAAAAGCAAAACTTGTTTTTAAATTGGTTTATGAATTCATCAGTTCTAAATTTTATGGCCAATACCTCAAGTGAATAAAAAGGAGCTAAAGGAGTTATTATTAAGTTCATGACTTCTTTGGTAATGCTAATTATTAAGTTCATGACTTCTTTGGTAATGCTAAATTATTCCATTTGTAAATATTTTATTTTGAAAAAATTGGAAGGTCTAACCTATTTGTTGTTTAGGTCTAACCTATTTTTTGTCCAATTGTATAGTAATGGAACACGATGAATACATTTTCTTGATTTGGCAGACCTACAAAATTTCCATTTAATCATGAATTTTTGTTACAATTGCTTTAAAATTTTCTTTGACATGATCTTTTGTTAAATTTTTCTCAATATAATTGTTTTGCAAAAAAATCTTGATATATTTCTTTTGTTAAAATTTTCTTATCCTCTAAAATGCTTCCGAGTTCCATTAATTTTGCATAATATTTATTTTCAAATTATTTAAATTTATTTTCAATAATAATAGTAGACATGTCATCTCACTCATGTTTCATTTAACCAATCTTGATAGCTGAAGAAGGAGATTGATTGACATAAGTGTTTAAGATTCTCCTTTCTTTTGTCTCGGGGGATTAACTAAAAATGGAATAGTTTGTGTAAGAAAATTATTAACTTTAGTTTGCATTCTCAAAAATAATGCTTGATGTGTTGCACTCAAATTATAGAAAGAGTTAGATATTTTTATCAATGTAGAAATAAAACATCCATCAACAATTGAATTGTTGTGGGAACTTTGTGACTTCCACTTGCTTAACAAGTAGACTCTGATTGTAGGCTTATATTACAGGGCTATCAAATGCAGTCCCAACTTCACAACAAGAATTGATGACATAATATGGGTTTTTGTAAAATTCATGACTTGAACCTCTCAACCCAATCCTTGCAATTTTTTTAATTTTCTTAAATTTCTTCAAGAGGGTGTTCATTTTATCTTATGTTGTATTGAATGCACACAATAAAAAATAAAAAAGGGTTATAATGAATGAATTCCTACAAATGGTTGATGTTCAAAAGGAAAAGGTGATTGAATTGGGAAAAAAAGAGTTCAAGAAGCCTTTCACATTTATTTTCTTGTGTGGGAAATGATTATTCTTGACAAAGTAATTATAGAGTAGTACTCTACCAACACCATGTCATTGTTATCTAAGAGTGCTCACAAATACCACTTCTCATAATTCATGTAGATAAAGGGAGGCTATTAATCTCTTCTATAAAACCTATGTACGTTAAGCTCACTAGATTCTAAATTAGGATCACCACAACAATTTAGCACGCATGAAAGAAAGAATGAGGAGTCTAGATACTTTGATAGTATGCCAATTTCTCTCACAATTATATTTTCTAGCTTTTTATTCATACCATACCACATTCTTAAATCTTCATTTATATCTTTTGTTGGGAATATTATATGGGAAATTTGCTTGTGTAATGAAACATATCATATATTGCTATTCCCCTTTTATTAGTTGTTGCTTCAATACTTGTCAACAATAACACGAGTAAAACTCTTCTAGCCCATGGTCAAACTCTAAACTTATGATTCTTTCGATATGCCAAAGAAAACTACTCTAACAAAACCACTCTAACACACTACAATGAACTTAGTTGCTCAACACCATGTTATATTCATCTAACCCAAAAATTGCCCTTGGTTCTCATTTCTTTGCTCTCCTCCCAATACCAGAAGGTCTTGGGATATCCTAGTGAGAAAGGAAACATCTATTTAATTGGTAATCTACTTTAAGAAGTGACAAGAAATAAATTATAATAATTGATATCGACATTGTAGACGAAACGAGTTGAGAAATAAGTTGAAATGATTGTTAAAAATAAAATATTTTAAATTATTCACACAAATCATATTAAAGCGAGTTATTGCTTAAACTGAGCATACCTTTCTTTTCTTCAACTTGTTAACTCTTTGCGCAACTTTTTTGCATATAAAAAAAAATATGATACTTGTTCTATTCTTGGTCAGTTTTTTTACATGCCTAGGTTCTAGCTTGGTAGTGCATGCCTCCAGTCTAAGACATTTTCAATTCAGTAGGTAGAAAGAATGAATGGTGAATTACTTTTGATATTTTTTAAGGAATGAATGGTGAATTAATTTTGATCATTTTTTATTTATTTTATTTTTCAAGTATCTTTATATCTTGTATTTCAATAAAAGAGGGTCTTAATAGACCCCTTGTATTTACTTACTTATATATATATATAAAATACACATTAATGATTTAATGCATAGTCTTTGACTTGTAATTTTTATTTAGATTTAAGTTATTATCAAATATACAAACCAAAATTATATTATACTTATATAATTATCTTGACATAAATTGAAATTAATTTTTTTATTTTAAACATTTTAACTATGTAAAACATAATCTTCAAAATTAAACATATACTATATAATTAACAGCATGATATGAAAATAAATTTTTTATTTTAAACATTTTAACTATGTAAAATATAATCTTCAAAACAAAACTTCTATTATATAATTAACAACATAAATTGTAATTAAAAATTATGTTTTAAACATTTTTTTTTGGTATGTAAAAAGGAATTTTTATTAAATATCAAAATTCAAAATTACATCTTTCAGACAGACACCGAGTGTCGATACTATGTTCCAACATGATTACTGCAAATAGAAAAGAAGACACCTGACCACCCTAGAATGTCAGGCAACCCAACTAGGGGAGATACCCAGAACTTTAGAGAGGCTGCATTATGTGATTTCCTTTGTGCCACCTTCGCCACCAATGCCAACATCGCCCAAAATGCTAAAACCGTCACCACCATCACCCAAAACACTGGTACCACCACCACCATCAACCAAAACATAGTAGCCATCACCATCATCGTTATGCTAATGAGAACCATCCACCCAACTAGAGGGAGCAACAACATATGATACCGACACCCATGACCTTGTGCTTATTGAAATATGAAACAATGAAAGCAAAAATGACAAGTAGCAACATACCAACCTCATTCTTCAAATTCCACTCCTTTAGCTAGTAGGAATTCATGAAAATTCTAGTGCCAGTCAACCCCACTAGATGACTCAAGGTAGAAGTGGTGTTTCAAGAAAATGAGGCCACATCTAGCCCTCCTATTCTCCTGCAATGCTTCCCGTTTAAGGTCTAGAAGGAATGGGTATCTTCTCACGTACACACCAAATATGAGCTCTCTGCTCAAATCCCTTGGTCTAGGAAGCCCAACACCAAGCTATGTAATAATTATTTCATACTCAACACCACCTAGGAGGTCTCCCATGATCAACTTCCTCGCCATCAAAAGAGTGACCGCCTTCGACACCTCCAAATCTAGCAGAGCGACGACGAAGCGAGACACTATGTCCACATTTATTTGATACCATTATGCCATGCCCATGTAATCACTACCCAAAAGGAGCTGAGCAACACCCAACACTAAGGGATCCCAGTCCTTGAAAACTGATTTTAAGTGATTGTAGGAGATATGGCCGAAAAACGCCCAGAGTTTTCGTGTGGTTCTGAGGCACAACAACGTCTCCATATCTTTGTAGCAGTAAGTTGTGTGGCACAAATGAAATATGAAGATGGTATTTAGCAACCGTGACACCCAAAAAATGTGCAGAGTAACGTCATTATTGTCCTTCTGATGCCGTGAGCCATTAAAGGCATTACTACTAATAACCTTTCCCACGCTTTAGACCCACTGCCAAGCACGAGCATTAATGTCCAAGTCCTCCCAACTATCATGTGGGCCGTGCCATCCTAACAGGAATGTCCTGGGCACCATCCCAGTGACACGTAGACTCGCCACCAGCCAGGTTGCCACGGTATGTTTTAAACATTTTAATTGTGTAAATCAAACTTATTTTATGCACTATTGAGTTATGTTTGTATATTCTCTTTAGTTATATGGTGCTTTAGTTGTATGCATGAAACGAAGAAATTTGATGAAATTTATTATTTATCTTTTTCAAACATAATTTTGCTAAAACATGCATCCTAGGATGTGACAAATTTATTATTAGCTTTGCCCACCTACGTCGTCATATCTAGCAGAACAAAGAAATAAAATTTACACTTGAATGTATGCATACAAGAGGAAGAAACTTCTACCTCATAGTAGGAGAAAACCCCACTGAATCCAAGGTCAAATGTCACTCCATTTACTCTCATTGTAGGTTTTTTTCATTCTTTTTTTCGGAGAAGAATAATTTGTCCAATGATGATACATAAATATTGTTTATTATATTAATAGCTTTAAAAAATGGTCAATTTGAATCATTAAAATATTTGAAATTTTAAAGCAATTTTTTTGAACAATATTTTCATGTTTTCAATTGGTCTAAAGTAGAAAATTTTATCACTAGTTACAAATTTCCCCCTCCATTATAGTTCAATGGCAAGAACTAATAAAGTATAGAGATATTGGTGTCGACCTAAATCAATTTTCAATTTTAAAATGTGGTCATTATAAGGAAAATATATAGCACAATTTTTAAAAGATTAAGTTTCAACTATATTTTAATCAAGTAGAGTGAATATTGTATTGACATGTTTATGATAATTGAAATGATAATAATAGTCTTTAAATTGATTTTTTCAAGTTATGATTTTTCCAAAAAAAAAAAAAAGTCTTAGAAAGTTTAAATAAGACCTTTTACAATTATTTTAATATTCTAATAATATGTAGGTTTATGAATTAGGGAAAACATTGATAGACTTTATCTTGAGTTACCATCCAATTTAGAGGTGAGCCATAAAACTAATTATTTGCAATTCATCTTTTTATTTATTTCTGTATTTTAAAGATTAAAACTTCTATCTACTCTAATGTTATTATAGGAGGATTTTTTGTATTAAGTTCCAAGCAATACTAATAGAGATGCCTAAAGTGAGTGTTCCACCTATGCTAGATGCACATCTCAATCATTAAATTTGAGCAATGCATATCAATTTGATCTCTTTTTCAACATTTTTTGAAGCATATACTAGCTTTTCCTTATAGGTTTTGTGGTGTCTGTAGTGTCAAAAAATTTAAGGTTCCCTTGCATTTTCTCACTTGTTTGGGCCCTCCTAATTAAAATGGACTTAATAGTGCCTTAGTTTAGTGTTGATAAATGTACCCCTTTACATTTACACACTTATTTGCGAACTCTTAATTAAATTGAGCTTAATTATGCCTTAATTAGCCCTTTTATTCATTTACAATCTTAATTAATTACATTTTCTAAAGGGGAAACCAGACAATAATTAATTCCTAAACATAACACTTTACCTTGAGCAATGTGTGTTCTAGGAATAGGGACCTGGGACCCATTGAATGGGTCCTCCCTAGACCTTTGGACCTAGATTTAATTTATGTTTTTGGAAATATTTTAACATCTTCAAATCCATAATTCAATGTTGGCTTGTGATATTTGAATTTTGGGAAATTTAGGATACATACCTATAAATATAAGGTCATTTCACTAACTTTCACCTAAACTTT
>VDFB02137995.1:0-15499 GCA_007258455.2 Sequoia sempervirens
CTACCTTAGCCAAAAATATTATGAGAATGGGTTATTATTGGCCTACTATGGAAAAGACTCATATGTCTTTGTAACAAAATGCCGCCAATGCCAAGTTCATGGAGATTTGATACATGCCCCAGCATAGGAGCTACGTCCTATCACATCACCATGGCCCTTTTCCCAATGGGGACTCGACCTCATAGGTAAAATCCACCCTACATCATCAAATGGATAGAAGTTCATTATCACTGCCACTGAGTACTTTACGAAGTGGATTGAAGCCATTCCTATGACATACATTACTGGCACACAGATTTCTAGATTCATCTTGAACTATATCATTTGTCGGTATGGTGTCCCTCAGTCCATAATCACTGATAATGGCCGTCCATTTAAGAACCAAGAAGTCCATCACTTGTGTGATCAATTTCATATTCAACATCACTTCTCTACTCCATACTACCCACAAGGTAACGGCCAAGTGGAGGCATCTAACAAGACCATCATTAGAATCCTTAAGAAGACTGTCAATGATGCTGGTCGGGACTGGCATTTACAGCTTAATCCTGCCTTATGGGCTTATCGTACAAGTATCCGTACTCCCACTGGTGCTACCCCATACTCACTTGTCTTTGGATCTGAAGCCATTTTTCCTATTGAGGTCAAGATTCCTTCCCTAAGGGTATCCCTGAAAGGCCACATTGATGATGAAGAGTATCGAGTGTCGAGACTCCATGAACTAGAATTCCTGGATGAGCGAAGACAAAAGGCATTGGACCATCTCCAAGCATATCAAAATCGCCTTCGTCGTAGCTATAATAGGAGGGTCTTAAATAGAAATTTTGACATTGGAGACTTGGTTTTAATGGAGAACCCAAAGAATCAAGCAGAAAGAGACAAACTAGGAAAGTTTGAACCCAATTGGTTGGGGCCTTATGTTGTTACAGAAGCTTTTGGATCAGGAGCGTACCAATTCTCTACTCCTGAAGGCGAACCATTGTCCTCACCAATCAATAGTATGCATCTGAAGAAGTTCTACGCATAGCTTCTGGGAGCCTTTGTCTTATTTAGCAAAAATACAAAAAAATCAAAAAATCAAAAAAATCGTTATCAAGGTGAAAACCTGGCAAACAGGCGTCTTGGTAACACCAAAAAAATTAGTTAATATGGAAAATAGTAAAGACAAATCAATCGTCCAATAGTGAAAACCACTTCGGTGGCACTTTGGATAGGTGCCTTGGTGAAAACCTGGTAAACAAGCGCCATGTGTACTCGACTCTGCTCCTTTGTCTACTATTATTCTAATCTATCTTGTACATACATCACTTATTTGAACATTGTCCCTACCATGTATATAGCTCACATCCCTGTACATAGTCCACTTCCTTGTACATAGTCCACTATCCTGTACATATCCCTTACCTTTTGTGTCCATCACTTGTATATATCATTCCTAATAAGTGGTAGTCTTTTCCATAACTTGGAACGATTGACATCGAGAGCATTTCATATCCCTCATTTTACCCTATTCATAGTCAGTTGGTCTTATACTCGACTGGGGGCAAACACTTGACATGTGTCATATTGGTTCTTACATTGGTTGTGTTGAAAACGTCAAACCATGCAAAATCCACGGACATCACAAAATTACCTGAGAAAACACAAAAACATCAGAAAACTTCAAAAAAAAAATCAAAACATTTCAAAAATCCAAAATAGAGTGGTCGGTCGCTTGTCAGTCTTTGTTGTCATGTCGAACTACGTTGCCTCTGCAACTGGACGTAGGCAAGGCCATCTGCCGATGTGCCCCTGAGGCATTAGGTCAGTCCGTTTAGGTTTGTCTATATAAAGTCATGCGTCAATCCATATGTCTATATAACAAGGTCATTGAGTGCGTGTCGAACCCTGAGGTCTGGGCGTGTTCAAGCGTAGGCAAGGCACATCACCCGATGAGCCCCGAAGACGCACTAGGTCAGTTCATTAGGGTTTTTAAGCTTTCATTTTTTTCATACCGTCTTCTATTTTTTAGTCATTCTTTGTTCATAGTCAAAGTCGAGACTACCGAGGTCTGGTGGTACAGCGTGGGCAGGCCATCACCACGATGAGCCCAGAAGTGCTGGTAGATCCTTTAGGGTTTCTCATCACACACAGTCAATTGTCAATACGTCATATCAAGTCATGCATTACTTTGGTGAACAAGTCAGCAATGTCTCTGAGTCATATCAAACAACTTGCCAAACAAAACAGATTCCGCGAGGATCAACCAGCGTGCGCTCACGGGGATGTGTCCTTCTTGGAAGCGAGACATTTTCAAAACAATCAACCTATGTCTTATTGAGGATGTGTCCTTCTAGCGTGTCGACAAGGTCAAAGGAAACAATCAAGCGTAGCCTTACACGGGTTATCACATCAGCGGCATCAACTCAGCGTCATATACGATACATGTCTTTACGAGCCAGGCTTTGTCATGCCTTATACGGATAGTCCCTTAACATCAACCGGACTCAAAAGTCTTATCCGGTATGTGTATCTCCTGCAATCAGGCTCTACCAATCAAACAAATCGAACAAACAAATCATGTTTTGGCAAACATTTTATTGACTTTTTGACTTTATTGGCTTATTTATCTTATCATTTATCTTGAATTGATGACTAGGATTCATGTTACTAGCTTTCTCAATGATGTCCCATGAAGGATTTAGAGAAGCAACGACGTATCAGAATTCTATTTTCTTTGACTGCTGTCTGTCGACTGTCTTTTAAATTTGATTTTGAGTCATGTTACTAGTTTCCTCAAGGATGTCCCATGAAGTATTTAGAGGAGCGATGACGTCTCATGACCCGTCTTTTTCTTTGTTTGCTGTCTGTGGTTTGTCCTGACAAAAAGACTAGGGAAACTTGTGTCCTTAGTATGAGTTAGTGACAATCCTTGTCTGCGACTGTCTGTTTTTAGCAAGTGGATGACCTTGCACACCTTGATTTATGTCATATCCTTGTGTTTGTCTCCATTTGTATTAGTCCTGCCCAATGATGATAAAGTGCAATACCTTTTGTGATATGGTAAAATATCGAAGATTCCTAACACTAACATTTATCTTCTGTCTTTTTCATTCTTTTTCGATCTTCCATTCCGCACTAACAATTCTTCTTTCTTGCATTATGACGGAGTCCTGTGACACAAACTGGTATACATCATCCTGCATCAACATACATGTTAGAAACATATATATAGGCATATGTCACATTTAGATCATCATGGCATAATAGACAATAATCATCATTCAACATTGCATATCATAAGCAATAAACTGTAAATACATGCATCACATTACATTTGTATAGCATCACATGTCATTATACATATAACATCACATTGCATCTCATAATCATATAGAATCATATGTCACATAGAATCAAATTTATCGCATTAGTTGCATAAACAACATAAAGTACATACAACCATCCATCACATAGGCATATCATATAAACATCACATGCATAAATAAATAACTGCATAATCCATAAATAGACAATGCATATCATAAGAATTGCCACCAAAATCATATATATATATCACTCATATGTGTCACATCACAATGTCATAATGTATCATAAATACATGGAAGCCCACAGGCTATCGGATCAAAATACAATGTCTCAAATGGACCTCAAAACTATATCTCTATCCTGAACTGCCACTGCCATCATGTCGGGAGTGTGTAGGAGACTGATGCTGGGAACCTGCTGATCTCGGAGCTGTGGGAGGTCTGTCATATGGCCTTGCTCTACGTGGTTGATCCACTCCCTCTATGCTCACTGTCCGTGTGTGGGTCCTGCTCTGAGACCTACTACTCTGTGCTGCTGAAAAGCTGGGAGCCCGTCTCTCTAAGGGAACCTCTACCTCATACAAGTCTCGGTAGTATCTCTCCCTCTCACCGGCTCTGACCAACTCTCTGGCAAATGCTGCTGACGGTCCTGTACATAATGTCCTGAGCTCTGTGAATCTCTGCTCAGTCTCCTGCCGTCAGGCTACAGCCTGATCTCTCTCCATCAAGGCTCTGTCTCTCTCCACCCTGTATGCATCTCTCTCTGCCATCAACACCCTCATCTGCTCCTCCAAGGAGGCAACCTAGGCTCTTAATATATCGGTGTCAAGCACCTCTGCCTCTGTATCATCCTGACGGACCCTGTCTCTCCCATCCTCCTCCTCATCCAACTCCTCCAGGATCTGATCCCTAATCTCTCTCTCGTGATCATCCTCTCCATCATCATCCTCCTAGTAGGCACCTAACAATCCAAGGGCATCAATCCCTGCCTCCTCTCCCACTATCTCCTCTCCAACGGCCTCCTCTGCAACTACCTCCTCTGCACCTGCCTCTGCCTCTGCTGGGATTTCAGGGATGTCAGGGATAACTACCTCAGCTGGCTACTCCTTGCCACCTCTGGCCACATCTAGCATGGCCACATCCTCCTCTCCTCCCCTCTCCTCTCGGATCGGTGACAAGGCTGCTCCTCGTCCCCGTCGACCATGCCTCCCTCTCCTGCCTCCGCGTCGGCCACCTCTGCCATCATCCCCACCATCACCTTGGCCTCCTCTGCCTCCTCGACCACCTCCTCTGCCGCATCTGCCTCTGGGACCTCTAATATGCCGCTCTACCAGTGCTGGCTGCCCTGGATCTGTCAAGGGAATCGGCCTGTGCAATGCCCACCACTAATCATAAGCTAGGGTCATACCTGGATCTGCTGGTCCACCCCTCCATCCCCATGGCTGTGCCTATAATCCATCAATGTCTGCCTTTGCAGTGGCGACTGGAATCTCTGGCCCCCACAGTAGGACCTCTCACGATGACCGCGCAAACTCTGCTCTACCCCAAGGCACATCATGTACCTCTCTGTACTGTCTCAATACCTGATCTGGAAACTGCCTCTCTATAATATGCATATGGGATACTGTTCATCCCACTAGATACTGTGTCTGTCTGCAATATGGCAAGTGCTCATCCTCATCTGACCATACCTCACAGCCCAGGTACGGTCTCCATGTGAACTCCTGCATCAGATCTATCGCATGTCTGAAGTAACCAGTGTCCCCAATATGGTGCTGAGTAGTGGCCCCCACATACCGGAATGCATATGGCACTCCATGAGGTACATCAACTGTAACCGGTGGTCTAAATATAGCGATGTTCTCCCACGCCCATACCATCAGTAGTGTGGTACCGCAACTCATCGATTGCGCCTCTCTATAGGCAATGTCATGAAGGTGGAAGTATAGCATCCCCAACACACACGAACCCCAAGCATATACGACTCGGCGTTCAACCATGCCCACTAACATCTCTCCCCATCCTACAGGGAATCCATGACCTCGGCGATCAGGCAGTACAATACCACCTATCAGTGTCGCTACTAGACAGTCTAACTGTATATATCTCTGGGCCAGTACCCGCCATCTAATATCATAGTCATCCACTCCTAGCTGTCTAACGTCAGCATGGGGGTAATACCTACACATCTCAGCTATACCCCTCTGGGTATCATAGACCACCCGGGTCCCTCTAATCGGTAATCTCAAAATCCTATACACATCCTCCAAAGTCACCGTGGCCTCTCCAGTCGGAAGGTGGAAGGAAGACGTCTCCGAGTGCCACTGATCGCAAAGTGTTGTCAGTAAACCCCGATTTGCCCTAATCTGGGGCATATCGGTCACGTGTAACAAACCCAAATGCCATAGAGTCCGTCACTTGGCCGGCAGTAGGCTGTCTCTGAATCGAAACGTCGTAGGTCTCGACTCACGTGTGTAGATAGGGTCAAGTACAACCTGCAACAACATGCCTCATGTCAGCCTGAATCATCTACCCTAGTACAAAAAATGATGAATGTTTTGACATAAAATGCAAATGCGTCGTTATTTTGCAGATGCGTCATTTTTTAACACATGCGTCGCTTTTCTACAAATGCGGTCCACAAATTACAAGTGCGTCATTATTAATCAAATGCGGTTAATTATTATCAAATGCGTGCTAAAAATGACATTTGTGGTGCAAAATTACAAGTGCGTGTCTAAATATTCTAATGCGTCGCTAAACATGCAAATGCATTGCAAAATTCCAAATGCGTTTCAACATAAACATTTGCGTATCAAATTAAACACATGTGTTTCAATATTGCAAATGCGCATCACAAATATCAAATGCGTAATAAAATAAACACATGCGGTTATTTTCTAAACTAAGCCTAAATGGTCAGCATTAAAATGCAAATGCGGCTTTTCGCAAGCAAATGCATCGTTTGCGCATACAGATGCGGTGCAAATTAAAATGCGACGCACAACTAAAAATGCAATAACTACCTTAAAATGCGTGCAACTTAAAAAATTTCAAAAGACAAGTTTTAAGTACATACCGGGGGGTCCGCACCGGCTAGTCTCTGGAACGTCCTGATCCTGTAGGCACGATGATGGGTGGCTAGAACTGGAGACATCCTCGCTGAAAGTCAGAGCACACTTTTGAAATCTCTAAGCTGGGTGGGTGCAAATGAATAGTTTTTCACCCCAATTCCAATATATACCTAGGGCTTAGGTGGCATTTTCTTCCTACTGGCCGTGTAAACTTCCATTTTCTATCATCCCGTTCCCGTCCCTCCCATGTCCGAACCTCATTCCGTCAACTGCATCGTGTTTCTGCCTATCTATTGAACTAATCGGGTGCATTTCCAAATTTTTCTGAACATTTCCAAAAATTTTCAATTTTCCCGAGGGGGCATACCTTCACCTATTCTAATCTGGAGCTTGACTGGGGCATATTTCCATCGATTTTCTTTGACACAACGCCTAAACGACATTGTATCAAAGAGGGGCAAATGTAGACACCGAAATCTGGTTTAGGCCTGCGACTTCCACATTCTTCATATTTCGTATTCTTCATGGTTATTGATTAAATAATGTCAATTATTTAATTAATTCATCTTCTATTAATTCTTCTATTAATTAAATAATATTAATTATTTAATTAATTCACTTCTCTTTATTCTATCTAATTAATTAAATAAACGCTTGTTATTTAATTATGTTACTAATTAACCTTCTTCTTGTTAAATTAAATAAATCATTATTTAATTTACTCTTTATCATATTTCAACTATAATTGAAGCAAATTCATAATTTATTTAAATTTATTCATTCATCCTTAGATCCTTAATTAGTGATGTATTTTATTTAATTATTCTTCAAATATCGAGTCTTGAATTAAATGAATTATTAAATTCATTAATTCTATTTTAACACATTCTTCTATATTTTAGATAATTATGTGAATTATCTAAGTATTCACTTTTACTCAACTCAACATCTATTTTAATCGTTCAATTAACTATTGATTCGATGTCTAAGTGGCGTCTTCGAGTAATCTCTTCTTCAGATCATGCAATCCTCCAGTTCTAACTCATTTGCGTGTACATGCAGATTAATTAAATATTCTTATTTAATTAATTAAATGTTGTGCATGCATTCGAACAGAGAGTCGTTATAATCAATCTTTATCTTTTTCATGCAAAGATATTTCTAATGTTTTCGAATGCCGAACTGAAGATTAAATCATTTATTTAATCTTTAATTCTATCAGTTATCTGAATGCATGTCCAATCTCTCAATCTCAACTGTCAGTTAATCTTTCAATCTTGGCCTGTCGTTTGAATAATCAATTTTCTATAAATTGATTTGTCATTCTTCATTCCAATCTCTCTCTCGAAATCTCTCGTGAATTTGATAACTTTTGAGAGCACTTTTGTCTTGAATCTTCGATATTTTGCTAATCATTATCATAAGGCTATACTTGCACGAACTTGAAAATCTGAGGGCAATTATACTACACAAGCAAAATGGAGAAGGGCAATCGAGATAATTCATGGAAATACGTTTGGAATTGGTGAGATTGTTTCAATTTTAATTACGTTTTTACTTTCCCATGTTCTTTTTTGCTTAACGATTGAAATTTGCATTCTAGATTTAGTATTGTATGCATGTGTGCTTCTAATCTTGATTCTTGTTGTCTATTGTGCAAAAGCTTGTTTCATTTTCAGACGTTACACCCCTAATCTCTGTTGTGGCATGCTGCCACCAACACCCTGAAATGATCTAAATCAAAATAATTGGGCTTTTGCCCCAAAACAAACTCTACATACAGTTTTCTCAAAAAATACAATGGGAACTCCCAATTAGCATGTGGGGGACTATCAAAAACCATATACCATCGATCCCAAAAATGTGCAATCATCTGCCGGATGTATGCACCACCTCATGGATATTCTAGATTGGAATGGGTTGTAGATGGGATGAAAGTAGGGGAGCTAGATGGGCTTCACGTTGTGTACACAGTTCCTAATATTTGTTTTATAAGAGATACCATTAAAAATAAAATTGTCTCGTTGTTCTCTCTAGAGTAATTTTTATCAAGATCGAGAATCGATCATCCTAATGGAATCAATGATAATTTACAGATGCAAAAGCGTCTCTCACACATAATGGAACAATCAATGCTTGACTCTGCATAGCATTTTTTGCATGATTTTGCAGGATGTGACAGAATCATTTTATTAAGTACTCAAAGCGGCGAGCCTCCTTCCGAGGATGCAGGTGGCATATGGGGAGGTGGAGGTGGAGGTGGAGGTGGGAGGGAGGCAGATGGGCACCGGTGTGATGATTGATGAAATTATCATCAATCTTAAAATCATATTACATGATATGCTTGATATAGTAATGCACTTGCATTTTAAATCACTAAAATAGTCCATGTGCGTAAAAATTAAGATCATATATTTAATTGGAAATAGGATGAGCAACATATAAAGCTCCTTATATTTGTAATTTAAATGCATATATATACATTGATTGTTCAAAGCTCAAGAGCATGTCCATACAAATTAAAAATTAAATGTATGCTTTTTGTGTACATTTAAAAATAAAAGAAATCTGATCTATAATTTGCATGCATTACTGGAGTCATTATTAATACATACATATACAAATTTTAATTTAAGAACTATTATGCAAATTTTTAATACATGCACATACATACTAAACAATAAACTTGAAACATTCACAAAATCTCATTTTATGTCTTTAACACACACACAATTTTTCAGCAGGAGAAATCATGATCTAATAGATAGTCATTAAATATATACTATTATATACTATTCATTATAAGTTCATAAATTCCACCAACTTCACAAATCGCATCACTATGAGAAAATATATATGATAAAATCAAATTCATGTACTAAAATATCCATTTGGAATAAATTTATAAATTCATCTACAAAATCTCTGTTCTTAAGACTTTATAAATTCATAACTATTTAAGATCATTGTTTTTGAATTTATAAACTATTATGGCTCTCTGCGATATTCATTTCTGTGTTTTTACTTTCAAAATTAGGGTTCTCCTCTCCTACAAGCAGCTAATACGATGTAACCATCTATGATCCCATCCATAGCCTTGACAACATCAACAAGGGTTTGCATCCTAGATGTGAACATCCTCACAGGAGGTGCGACACATTCTTCATTTTGAATAATGTTGATTTGATCTTGGATGGTTATAGCAAAAGCATTGATTTGTGCTTACAAATGAGCATGTTCATTGATTTGGTGGTGGAGGTGGGGGTTTGAGGTGGAGGTGAGGTGTTGGAAGGATGGATGGGCGTGGAGACTAGTTAAGAATATTATTGAATGGATCCATGTGATGCTAGGAATGCGGTACAGACCTGCATTAGATTTGTAATTTCAAAGATGTAAGATACATGTTTAGGAAATACCAAGTTAAACCATTCAATATATGGCACTTAAATAATTGAATACAAATGATAAAATTATATGTAAGCCTCATTTATATGTCTAAGGCTATGTTATTTGAATGCAAAACACAATTAACTATTGATGTGTATAATCTTGCAGATCTTATTGTTAAATTTAGCGGATTTGGAGCCTTGGGCAACTTTGATCACCAAATTTTAAGAACTTCTTTGATCCCCTTAAGAAATGTCATATTGGAACCCCTTAAGAAAATTGAATTACAATTTAGGGTGACAAGATGGCTTAAGGGGATTTACGTCTAGTGAGGTCCTAGGAGAAAATGGCATGGCTCAAATGAATAAAATTTGGTGAAGTTTCCCAAGGTAACCAAATTTCATTAAGAGCCTTTAAAGAAAAAATGATGGCTTTAGGGTTTAGTGTTTAGACTTTAGAGTTTAAGGTTTAAGGTAATAGGATAGCTTAAGGGATCTACATGCTGCAAGATCCTAGGAAACAATTACATAGCATAAGGTAATGAAATTTGGTGGAGTTGCCTAAGACAACCAAATTTCATTAAGAGCCTAAGAAAAAATGATGGCTTTAGGGTTTACGGTTTAGACTTTAGAGTTTATTATTTAATTAGCTAAAATCCCCAAATCCTAACTTTTAATCAACCATTAAGGGGATAATCATGTCACATCCATAGCTTAAAATTAAAATAATTCCAAATCACCAATCCAAAATCAAACTAATGTAACTTACTTCCACTTCATCAAATCTAAAATGAAATTAATAATCTATCCTAGCCATCAAATTAATTAGACTAATCATAGCCATTCATTTCCAACTACCTTCAATCCAAATTCAAATTAGCATTCAATTATTCCCATCTACCTAATCAAGTCAACACAAGCCCTCCATCAACCCAACCACCTACATTTAATTCTCTCTTCCCTCTCAGATTCAAATTCAAAAATTCTCTCATGATTCTAGTCCTCGATTCCAAAAAAACCTAGTCCTCCATTCCTTTCCCCTCAACTCTATAAAATAATGACATCCCCAAATGTTTCCATATGATAAAATTTGTATGTATATGTTATCACATTAGAGAACCAAAGAGCAACATCAACACATACATTTAGAGCCATAAAAGAATGTTATGGAACCTATTATGCTTCTCTAATCTTTCATTATTTTATTTACCTTTCATTAGAAGTAGAGTATTGAGTTTGCACTTGCATTCTTGGTCTAGAATTTCTCTTCTACACTAAGTACAAAAATATAATATTGGATAGCTTAGTATATCTTTCTCTTCTAATATATATTCCCTAGTTCTCCTTATCCATATTTGAGTATCTTAGCATATGTGTAACATGACATGTTAATAATATATCTCATATAAATGTAGGGATGTGTCGCTAATGTCATCTTCAAACATATTTAACCAATAGGAGATACTATAAGGTATCTCATATATAACTATACAACCTATACAGGTATGACATATGGTGACCTTTGGCTTTTTTTGATATGTCAAGGGTAGTTTTGCAAAGATTAGTTTCTAGTGCTTTTGTGAGTTTTCACCACTTGTACTTATTAAGCTACACTTTTAGGTTTTCAACCTAATAGGGATAAACCTAGTAAATTTTTTAGCTTTCCAGCCTAATGGAGATAAATCAAACCACACTTTTTGGTTTTTAGTTACACCTATCAAGTTATTTGTTAGCTATTAAATTTACAAACATTCTAGGATTATAAGTCTACTATAAAATTTGATGTAAAATAGATTACACATTGAGCCCTATAATTTAATTACAACAATGAATAAATATCTAGCAACATTTAGTAGACATAATGAAAATCAAGCCATGATAGTAATATAGAGATAATATACAATGTTTAATATAGATAAGTTAAAGAATCATTTTAAAAATATATATCTATATATTCACATCATTTTTGTTTTTTCTTTAGATTTCAAATATATCCACCAATCCTCCTTATCTTACATTAACATAAACTCAAAAAATATAGTGGACATGTACACACATATAAAACTACATTAAAATAGTGTTAGATCTTACAATTTTTCAAGGCTTATTTCATCCTCTTAGACGATCACTCTTACTAAATCATTGGCATAAATTAGATGCACACAATGGCACATTATTTAGGTTTATTCCTCATGTTGGATTCCCTGTTTTATATAACTATATCTTTATTATCTAATTTAAATATATCTAAGCACAAATTTCTTTTATGTAACACATTGATAATTTCAACTCATTATAAAAACCAAATACAAATTTAAAGGGGGTACACTATATTTATAAATAAGAATTTAAATACCATCCCAATCTCCATGGTGTGTCACTTGTTCACTAAAAAGCCCTTACATAAATCATCTACTTACGTCAATCTTATCTAGATTTTTCTTAAATATTAATATTCATAAAATATGGCACAAAGCATATTGATGCATTTCTATCCTTCCACATAAATCTATATAGTATCAAAATATAGGTAATTTTATGGTTAAATTGAATCTCTCTTAATTGCTAAATAATCCATTATGATTGAGGATGGGTGGATTATTATCTAGGATCACATCTTAAAAATCCAATAGAGGTCATGTGCTATGTTTTTCTTAATACATATATTCACATACAAACCTCTTTCCATGTATTATCAACTCGCCTATATGATAGACACCTTCCTAGATTTAAATTTCATACGATATATATGCACCCAAGTGTTTCCAATTGGAATTGCTATAATTATACTTTTATGGCATTCTAGATATTCAAAATAGTTTTCATAAATCTACCAAATAGACCCATTCTTGACATTGAACCTACATAATTTTAGGTATGTCAATGTAAGAAGATTAGGTCTGAGGTTCTCAGAGACTCAAATGCTTTTAGTGTTATGGGTTTAGATTTACAGGTTTTAGGGCCTAGGGTTTGGCAGCTTGGAGGTTGTTGAAGTTTAGGTGGCCCATGGCATAATTAGAGTTACAAGTTAGTATAAATTGGAATCGATTGTACGTGTTTAGATTTACGAATTTGTTAACTAAATTTACAAACAAACATCAAGATAAACTTTATGAATTTTAACCATTCTTTAACATATTGATTTCTAATCTAATTATAATTTAAAATTGAAACTAAAGTTTAATATATATCATTTTTTCCATACAAAGCAAATAAAATTTAAAACATTTAAGCAATGTGAATGATTTTTTGTTCGATTCAAATTTAGGGTTTTAACAATTTTTTTGTTCCAATTCAATTTAGGGTTTCAGTTTTAAACAATTAGGGTTTTTAATGAAATTTTTTCGTTTCAATTCAAACTAGGGTTTTCAAATTCAATTTTTTTCGTTTGATTTGAATTCAGGGTTTCAAAAAGCTCGATTTGGATTTGTAAATGCGATGTTTTATTTCATTTCAATCTCTAGGGTTTTGAAATGCAATTTTTTTGTTTTGTTTCAATTAGGGTTTTCAAAATCAATTTTTTTTGGGTTTAATTGAACAATTTAAGATTTAAAAGTTAAATTTTGTTTCTAAAACACAATTCAACGTTTTTTATTTTTATTTTTATCAAAAAACATTTAAATTTCATTGCAAGTTTTTGTCTATTTTTACAATTATTGAATTCTACTATAACAATTCAAAAAATGATTAAAACGTGACATAAATTAAAAAAATACATGCTAAATTAACTTATTTCTTTTAAAATTTCAATTCAAAATAAAAAAATGCAAATGAATTGTTTTAGGTGGGGTACTGTAGGTAAATTAGGTAAATTAGATTGTAGCCAACATTCACTTTCGGGGTCCGTTTGCGGAAGCGGTGAAAAGCTGTTCTTTTAAAAATAAATAGCGGTATAAAGCGGGATAGATTTGCTTTAATAGGGTCGTTTGCCTTAACTGGATCTGCGGCTCAAATGAGGATCCCGTTTCTTATAAATTGGGATCCCGTTCTGTGTCCATTGGTTCGGAGTCTGACGGGAAACAGGATCCCGATTTTTAAAAATTGGGATCCCGTTTATTAAATCGGGATCCCATTTGTTCGATGCCGATTTCAATTTTTTGTCTAAGGCAAAAAACTTCCACGTTTCGTGGACTCAACTTTGTGCACTTACCCAATACCTCACTTATTACCACATTGCAACATGTGTCACATGACTACAACTTTTCACACGCACACATAATTTAAATAATTTTATTATTTAAATTATGAGATTCTCATTCACATCTTATTTTTAAGCCCCACTTATTTGCACGTCATAGGCATCTTTTCCTCCAAAATAAATAAAATAATCCCACTTATTCTCTCACATCCTAATTTTAGCCTCATGTCATAACCCACTTAATGTGTGTCATAGGCACTAAAATCAACTTTTAATCCTAGCCATACACGTCACATAATTGACTTTTAATCTTAGCCATCGAATCATATCAACTCTTGCCTATAAATCTAGCCACACATGCCATTTAGACTAATCTTCTTCTAGTATCCTCACTCTGCCAAAATTCTTTCAATCTTCTCATCTATCTATCCTCTACCATCTATCATCTTCATCTTAATGTTATGCTGAAATAGTGAGCAACCAACATTCCTCCATCAACAATCCTACAAAATCTTGCATTGTCATGCGAGGTTGAGAAGAGCAATGGAGATAAATCAATTTTAGCATGGATTTGGGTTTGCATTCACTTGTTATTTTGATTTTCATGCTTGCTCATACCCTATTGTGCTAGTTAGGGTTTTGATATCTTGTTTTACTTTTATATCTAATTTTCCCTAACTATAGCATGAAACTTTTCAAACCCTTTTTCCACCTCCTTAGCTCTTGTACTCACTTGAGATTGTTCAAATGAATTCAATTTGATAAAAATGGACTAAATATACCTGATGCTAACCCTAGTTTCTTCGCAATAAATGTGTTTATCTAGTTAGCAACTTTTGCGATCTATGAATTTGTAGTGATCCATAAGTCTTTAGCATACCATAGAGGAAAATTTATTTGCTCCATAAACATGACCAATCAAGTTCTTATCACCATTTACCAATATATTGAAGGTTACAGCATCTCAAGTATTTCAGGGGTATGATAAGTTCTGCAGTTGCAACTCTCCCTGAGTCAATACTCTTTCTTTAGTTGTCAGAGAAGCCATTTGCACCATGTTGAGGTACAGATTCATTCCTTACTTCACATTCTTCCCTCTTTTTCCAAACCTTATTCATCTCTTTCTTTTTCTCGTTGGTGACAAGCTTCCTTTGAAGAGCAGAATCTTGCAATGTGTCCTTGTCTATTGCAGTTATAGCAAATGATACTAGCTTTCAGAGAAACATTGATTCTTTTCACATTAGATCTGCAATCAGCCACCTTATGACCAAACTTGTTGCATGTGTAGCAGTAGTCATAGAATAATTGAGAGGTCATAGCATTATTCATTATCATCTTACTTCTGCATTCATTAGCCATGTGGCCAATTTTGTTGCAAGCATAGCACTGACCATGAAATGATTGTGTGTTCTTGGAATTGCGCCTTGAAGACTTGAAAGAATTATGGCTCATTTTGATTCTACATTCAACTACCTTATGACCAAACCTATTACAAGCATAGCAGTTACCATGAACCTGGTAGGAGTGGTTTGTTTGTGAGAAATCTTTCTGAAGTTCTTTCTTTTGCTCCAAATAGGAGTGAATCCACCTTCT
>VDFB02137996.1:0-30821 GCA_007258455.2 Sequoia sempervirens
TGGGAGAGAGTGGGAGAGGGTGGGAGAGAGGGTGTAAGAGAGTGGGAGAGAATATAGACAAAGAGAGAAAATAAAACTAGAAAAGAAACCAACTTTATGATAATGCGAGCGCATTTTGGAGAAGTAGAGACATGGCCGTTCTAAGGAGAAATAATGTGCTCACATTATAATGTGAGCGTGTTTTGTCTTTTACTAAAAACGGTAAAAGAAACACAACATACTTGTGATGTCGGCCCACATTCTACATATTCTCCTTGTTTTGCACATGCTGCGACAAAAAAAGTATCTTTTTGAAGATTGAGTGAAGTGTCCATGCATGATTTTTAGATTCCACCACCTTTTTCATGATATTTTCACCACCTTTGCATGAAATAGCATAGTTTTCACGTTGAAAGGAATATAATATCAATTCAATTTTGAATTCTAGTGATAAATGATATACAATTGAAGTTTGGAGGGGAACAAGCTTTTGAAAAAGTCAAATTGTTGAGGACTTTGAGGAAAGAGTAAGCAAATTCTACATAATTGGGTAGAACTCCTCAATTTCAAACTCTAGTCTTTTAGGTATGTGAAGTATTTGTACATTTTATTTCATTCTATTATGGCTTGCTTTCATTTTTGTTGTTTTTCATATTCCATGTTGATCATTGTTTGTTTGTCATGTTACAACCTTAGGTTGTTAATGGACATTTTAAATTACACAATTTTATACACTTTCCAATCACATTTTTAAACCACATCTCTTTGAGGCACTTTGTTATTTAACAATTGAAGGAAAGTTTTTGAATTTACATGTAAAGTGTGCAAGATTAGCGTTTTGTGGATGTAATAAGGCTCATTTCAAGCCATAGGTGTTAGGGGTTATAGGTGTAATAAGGCTCATTTCAAGAATTAACCAGACAATGAAACATGGTTTTAGACTCCTAACACCATCCTCCACAAGTGATGCAGAGTGAGTAGGGGAATCTTCTTCAGATGACCAACTAGATGATCAAACCACAAAGTTAGCACAACTTCTCTCAAATACTCTTTAAGTGGACTTTGTCAATCCATTACTCCCTCAAGGAAATTACCCAACTCACCTATGGTTCTTGTACTCAACACAACCAAGGGGCTTGGAATTACTTTGAACAAGCTTCAAATAACCAAACTAGGCCAAAACATCCTAATTAGCACTTAGGAAACTCCATTTGTTCATCACTCATACCACTAGGCCTCTTTAGCCTTGAATGCTTGTAGCACTACCTGGTAGGACAATCTAAATAAAATCCACCGACAAGCCTGTATTAGGCTCAAACTACTAAATTTATGCAACTATGATATGCCTCTACAAGATCCCAAAGTCTCACCTTTTGATAGTGGATGGAAGAGTAACCATGAACCACTGTATTGTTGTCCCCACAAGCCCTAATTTGTTGATCACAATTGGATTTTGATTACGTAGGCTCTCCCCTTCACCCCAAAGCCTTAATTTAGACTCCTACAAGATAATTACAACCATTTTCAACATTCCTAGGTGACACTTTGAACAAAAAGCCACACAAAACAAGCAAAACTCACTTTTTGCTTCACCAATTAGGCCTATCACATGAAGATGCCAGACCTAGTTCAAAGCATAAAATCCTTCGCACACCTTGCCGCTCTCCAGTACCAAGGAAATATGTAAATGTACACAAGAACCTTCCATCCCACCAAGAATCAACATTTTTACAACATGGAGATGGAAGGAAGAGCCATTTTCAACCAAAACCCTAGTTTAGAGGGTTTCAGACCTACCCCTACGAAAATGGCGATAAATTTTGCTATACTCAATGAAATTCTATCAAATCAATGCCAAATGAAAGCCAGGCCTTTGCTCTATCCAACCATATCAAGTTTGTACCCATACAGTCTGTACCATGCATTTTAACAGCAATTTTACACACAAATGTTTTCCACAAAACAAAACAAATTCATTAGAACTTCAAAGAAAGTGTTTCATCAATCATGCCTTGACCATGGGAGGCTTATTTCAACTTCTAACAACCTTATTTAAACTATTAAAAAAAATTGTATTCCCTCATGGAAAAGGTTGTTGTTCAGTTTTTGGAAGGAGAATTCAACATTGTAAAATGTTGATCACTGCATTTCATTGTTTTTTCTAAACTTTCTCTTCATGGTACCAACCCGTACAGGCCTGTCATGACTTGAGATTGTGGGTGCTTGTATATGTATGTGGATACCTTCATTTACACTTGTTTTGGAGGCCTAAACTCATTGTTTTGTGTGAGGGATCAACAAGTTTTAATAACTGTTCTATTTTTCTGTGTTTAAGGGTTTTGAAAGCAATAAAATGAAAATTTAAGCCTTCCACCTACTGTCTTGATCTGTGGCTTGGTGGAAAGGATTTCCTAGATTTTATTTATGTTTCTTTATGGTTTTTTCAGCCTAAGAATGTGTGGGTTGATAAAATTGTGATTCCCTAGGCCAAAGCAAGGTGAATTATATGTGTGAGAAGAGGCATTGAGGGGTGATTTGTGAAAAATACATTTGGGATTTCCTTAGAAATGACTTGTGAAGTTGAGTCAAGGTATTTGAAACCTGTTGGAAGCCTTAGTTGGGTCAGAAAGGCCTAGGTTATTGATTTATACTAAACCCTTGTTTAGTGCTTGGAAATGAAGGGTATACTAGAACAGTGTATAAGAAGACTTGAACCCAAGAAATAAGGGTGGATTTGGTGTTTTGTGGGCATTGGTGTTGCTTCCCCAAGGTTTCAAGGTATTTGAAAAAATCTAGTGGGTACTTCCTTTGTAAATCAAGCCTATTTGAGTAGCTCAAGCAAGGGGTGTTGAATTGAATCTCATAGATGTTGCAAAGGAAACATATGTAATCTTTTGACATAGTGAGGTACATGGTAAATGGCGTCTAAAAATCAAAGGGTTTGTTTTCTTGAGGTGTTTGTGAAGGTTTATGCCTATTTTTTGTGTTTGGAACCCTAGAAGGGTTTTGAGGGTGAGTTGATGTCCAAACATTAATATCCTTTGAATAAGTGCTTTATTAGTTTAGTTGTGATTAGATTGAAGATTATTTGAGTGTGTTCACCACCCCTCTACATCACCATCTATTTCTAAATTACCTCTGTGTACCTTGGAATTTTACCCTATTCTAATGTGCAAAATAACTAAAAATGCAAGTGGAAAAATACTAAGAACACTTCAATGATTAGCCTAAAGAGTGATAAACAAAGAAAATAGATGAAATAAAATACAAATCGATTATACCTTGCTATTGAAAACTCGTTGGTTGGCCCTTGATTTAGATGAATTTGTGTACTCCTTGGATGGCTTTTTGGTGTAGCTAGATTGAATATGCAAGATGATCAAAGTGGGTGGCTAAATGATAGTGAATGTTTGAGAATGCAAATTGATAGCATAGGGTTGCTCCAAATGAAAAAGTCTTTAAAATTCCCTTGAGGAGGGGGTATTTATAGAAGAATTTGAATTCTCTAGAGAATTCAACGGTTGAGATTCATTCAAGAAGGTCAAGATGAAGGGCTATGGTGGGTTGAAAATTCACAAGCCCTCACATCTTGACATGTTGATGGTGAAGTGGCTAGGAGGAGATGAGGTGTAAGTGAGGTGGCCAAAAGGTACATGAGGTGGATGAAGGACAAGTACCTTCTAAGTACCTTGGGGAGTGAGAAGATTTCCTCAAAAAAGAATTTCTTGTCCCCAAGTGAGAGTGAAAGGGACATTTGAGGAATTTTGGAATTCCTCAAAAATCTCCATGGGAAAAGGAGAGGTGGTTGGAGAAATAAATGTGAATTAAAAATTCACATTCTTATGAGAGTCTAAAGGATAAAAGGTGAGCTCCAAAAAGGTGGGACTTGGTCTTAGAAAGATAGAATGTGAATTAAAAATTCACATATAAAAGAGGGGAATCTAGGATAAATTAATGTGAATTAAAAATTCACATGGGAAAGAGGGTCAATGCTAAAAAGAGATAAATGCAAAGGTTGACTAAAAAGGTGGTGCTAAATATGGCTAATGACCTTGGTTAAGGTTGTGCAAATATTTGATTAGAATAATTAATGGAGGATTAGAGGCAAGTGGCAAATGTAGGAGGATGTGACATTAATCTTTGATTAAGAGGATGCACATCATAATCATGAATTAATTAAATTAATTTAGATTAGAGCAAGATCATGGAGGATGTGACAAGGAGAGAGAGAATGAAGAATTTTAAATTGATTTTAAATCAAAAGGGTCAAAAATGACCAAATTAAATAAATTGGTGTATTTATTTAATTTAGAGAGAAAGAAGGTGAAAGATAAAGCATTTAGTTATTAAATTAAATACTTTACAGATATGAGACAAAAGGTGTAATATTAATTTAATAAATTAATATTTAATATGATAGACGAAAAGGGAGTAAATTTAATTATATGGAAGTGATTAAATTTAGATGTCTACATTTTGCCCCTCTTCGAAATATTGTTAGAATAACAGTGTTTCGAAGAAAAATAAAATGCAAATGAGGGAGGAAATAATAGATGGTGATGCCCCTAGTATGGAAAAGGTTGATGATGCCCCAATGACTAAGCCGAAGGAATGGAGGAATGGCAGGAGGGTATGCCCCCTCGAGAGGGCAGTTGGGGGAGGAAAAAGGGGTCCCCAGATGACGTCTCGATAGGAAGAAAAGAAAGACACCATTGGATAGAGCTCGAAAAACCAAGAAATTTAGGTTTTTGAACAGATGTGATCCGACGCACGGTTTGCAAATGGCAGCCTCAGGAAGTTAGGGATTAGTTGGAGGAAGAAAAAGATAAATAAAAGGTCAAAAATACCTTTTGAGAAGAAGAGGGTTAAAAAGGTAATTTCAAAAATTACCTTAGTCATTTTTACTGTAGCAGTTGAGAGGAGGAGAGTAGAGAAGAGAAAGCGACCGAGGAGGGACGATGCCGACAGACAACGATACGGAGATTGTGCACCGGGCAGATGAGGTGCGCATATTATACAGCGAGGGCGTGATCGCATCGTGTGTGGTAACAAAACCCATATATTGAATTTACAAATTTTTAACATATTTTTTGATAGGTTTTGAAAATTTGAAAACATGGGTTTTGTTCGTTAGTAGAATTAAGAAAATGGGTCGGGGTTAGATTTTAGAAAGAAAGACCAAAATGTTAAGAAAAAATAGGGGGAAGAAGAACTGGGGCGGGACGTAGCCGCCTCGCTCTAGGGCGCTGCTGCCATGGCCTAGGGTGGATCCGCCTTGACCATGAGCGGATCTGCCCTGGCCGCGGGTGGAGCCGCCCCTGCCTGGGGGCGGAGCCACCCCGTCTGAGGGTGAACCCGCCCGGGGCGGAGCTGCCCCGACTGTGGGCAAACCCGCTCGGGGCAGTGCCGTCCCGACCGTAGGCGGACCCGCCCGGGGCGGACCTGCCCCAACTGTGGGCAGACCCGCCTGGGGCGGAGCCACCCCGACTGCGGTCGGACCTGCCCAGGGTAGAGTCGCCCCGACAGTATGCAGAACTGCCCCGGGTGGAGCCACTCTAACTGTGGGCAGACCCACCCGAGGCGAAGCCGCCCTTGCTAGAGGGTGGACCCGCTCAGGACAGAACTACCTCGCGAGCAGGTGGGGCTGCCCCGCCCAGGGGCAGAGCTGCCGGCTGGAGGGCGGAGCCGCCGGATGAAGGGTGGAGCCGCCCCGGCGGGGGGGATAAAAGAAGAAGAGGGGAAAAGATAGGGAAAAAGGGTAGAAGAAAGAAAAGAAAGATGAGAAGCAAAAAATTAATGAAATAATTAGAAGATTTTCATGTGTGCAGAGTTTGGAGCGGATACGGACACATGAGTGACGATCAGAGCTGATGGCAGCGATGATAGCAGCGATGAACGAGGAGGATCAGGCAGCCTTGGATCATGCGGGTTTAGGACACTATATTTAGTTTCTAGTAGTCAGAGCGCATCAGGCGATGCTGATAGCATTGATAGAGAGATGGAGCTCAGAGACATCTATGTTTCATCTCCCTACATGAGAGATGACTGTTACTTTGGAGGACATGTGGCACATCCTAAGGCTGTTGATAGCTGGACAGTTAGTGAGCAAGGTGATGTCTATAGGGGCGGAGTTACAGGAGACCATTAGAGTATTGTTTGGACGCGAGGAGCTGACCCAGGTGAAGGGTCAGTTGGATTTGGACCAATGTTTTTCAGTGGGGGTGCCAGCCTTACCGTTGTTCCTATGCGGTTTGATTAGTGAGATACTATTGCCATATCGGAGCAGACGTACATGTAGCTTTCGATATATGGAGGTGATTTGACACATTGTCGAATGGCGAGGGGGGCCATTTTCATGGGGGTCATATGTATTGACTCATCTATACAGAGATATGCACGGGATCTGTTACTGGAAGATATCGAGCTTCATGCATATGACGCTCCTGCAGATTTGGGCTTGGGAGCATATTGCAGTGACGAGGCCAATAGTGGTGAGGGCGGGGACAGTGGATGATCGCGAGCCCGTGGCATGGGGGTATGGGGAGGGGAGAGGTTTGGTTCTGCGCTATGAGATGCAGAGAGATATGGAGGGGTGGAGGAGGGCGTTTGATGATCTACATCTGAGGGATATAGAGTGGTGGCCATATAGGTTGCACCAGTTCCGGGGATGGACTGATACAAGGAGACAAGAGGGTTACTTTCTAAGTAGGTGTTTTATTATGGGGACTGTGTCACACATAGTAGAGTCGCATTAACCAAACAGAGTGTTGAGGCAGTTTGGAGTGATACAAGATATTCTGACAGTTCCTATCATGTTCCGGTGGTATAGTAGGGAGATACCATGGGGAGGCCACGTGGCACCAGGTATAGCCGGGGCATCATGGAGGGCAGTAGGACATGTGCCTTATCCAAGGATAGTTGGAGGAGAGCAAGTGCCGGTTGTGACCGAGCGATACTGGAGGTGGTTCCAGAATAGGTTATGGGATAGGATTACTCCTGTTCAGCCTATGTTTAGGGCAGTGGGTTTCAGACCAAGGGATGAACAGAGACTATGAAGAGAGAGGAGGGGGGGTGCAATAGTGACAAGAGGCTGTGGTAGTGGTAGATCAGGAGGGACAGGAGGAGCCCGAGGAGGATGAGACAGAGCAGGTGACAGACTAGGGAGGAGGAGGAGACATCAGAGGCGAGGTTGAAGAGATGGTCAGCAGTGGGGGAGAGCGCAGAGGAGGGGACAACCATAGAGAGCCTGGGGGCAAAGGGTGGAGGAGGTGAGGGATGTGGATGATGGGGAGGGTGAGGAGGATGTGGAGGATGTGGAGGTGGTAGGTCTGAGGGAGGCATCAGAGGAGGGGAGGAGACAGTTTGTGGTAGGACGACATGGTCAGCCACGGAAGTTGCAGGTCCGACCTACTATGGAGAGTCACGAGGCTCAACAGGAGTAGGAGGACAGAGAGGATGAGGATGTTACAGCAGTGCCAGAGGAGGAGAGGAGGTTGACATGATGTTAGTTCATGGTGGAGAGACAGGGACAGGCGTGATGATTCTGGGTTCGTTGTATTGTGGAGGACTGTGAGGGGCGACAGGAGCAGGAGGGTGGGGAGGATGAGACAGAGCAGATAGGTGGGGAGAATGATGCTATGGATGTAGACAGGGATGTGGCAGAGGGGGATGTTATAGAGGTAGAGTCATTAGTATTGGTTCCTTATGTGGTACCGAAGGATCCCACTATACAGGTGAGAGGAGCAGATGTGAGATTACAGATTGTGGAGCGGAGAGTGAGGTCTCTTGAGGCCGAGCTAGCTAGAGTATAACAAGAGGCATTGAGAGATTAAGATGCCATTGTTTTCGAGGTAGCTGGACAGGTGAGGGAGGCAGTGAGGGAGAGAGACAGGGCATAGACAGAGCTGCAGAGGATGCAGGGTGAGTTGACCAGTGTGACATAGGATCACGATAGATTGTAGGTGGAGGTCATGATTTTACAGGCCAGGGGAGAGCCAGAGGGGGGGACAGAGCAGGGGGCAGATCAGAGGGCAGGATGTACTGGTCAACAGTCAGGAGATCTCCAGCGAGATTGGGATGAGCTTCAGGACAGAGTATAGTGCCTTGAGCAAACAGTTGGAGAGATGGGGCTGATGCAGGAGAGGGAGGATGAGGCCAGGGAGCAGGCACAGATTATGCAGGCTGAGAGGGATGTAGCATAGGTGCAGGCGCAGGTGATGGAGGCAGAGAGGGATGTGGCATAGGCACGCATTCAGAGTGAGAGAGCATTGGTAGAGGTAGAGATACAGTCACTGTAGAGGAGGAGAGAGGAGGCAGTAGCAGAGATATTGACTCTCCAGAGATAGCGGGATTCAGCAGAGCTGAGAGCACAGGCTCTTCAGAGGGATAGGGATGCAGCAGTGACTCGGGCATAGGCGGCTCAGAGGGAGAGAGATGCAGTAGAGATATGGATGTAGACTCTACAGGCGGAGAGGGATGCCGCGATGGCTCATACACCGACAGGTTAGAGTGAGGGTGGGATGCTGGGAGTAGATATATAGGTTATGGAGAGAGATAGAGATGCAGCGGTGGCACAGGCAGCAGCTACAGAGGAGATGAGGGGCCGATTATAGGTGGAGCTGGCACAGATCTGATTGGCTCAGGAGGCATGGGAGCAAGAGAGGAGAGTCATTACCAGAGACCGAGACAGATATCGTCAGTAGTAGAATTCTGCTCGGGTCCAGGTTGCAGAGCGAGAGGAGAGCATGAGAGAGGCAAGATTTTGGATGGCTGCATATTATCATGCAGTTCCTGATCCGGCACAGCGGACATTCTGTTACACCCGACAGACACCTCAGATGCCAGTGCGTCTCAGTCATTGGGGACACGGACCCGAGGTTACAGTGATTCACCAGGGGTTTCACCAGGCAGGGGAGCAGTACCTGATTCTCCACAGAGATTAGATGTGGGGAGTTCATTTGGTAGATGATAGGATACCATGTTTTTGACAGGTGCAGGGTAGATGGATAGTGCAGAGGTGCAGTGGATATTTGCAGGACCTTGTACTGGTGTTTTGATTGGATGATTTTTGTATACGATGGTCATAGATTGTGATGTCATTGATGTCATTATTATATGTTAGTCTTGACTATGAGATTTACTGTGGACTTGTGGTATATTTATATATACGATAGCTCTTATTGAGCTCATGTTTTATGTGTGTGATGGATTTGAGATCTATAGATGATTGTGTTGATGCATATGTGGATGGTCATATGATGGCAGTTATCTATGATGATTTTGTGGATGTTACATGTATGGATGTTGTTATATATATATATATATATATATATATATATATATATATATATATATATATATATATATATATATATTTGTGTGATGGTTTTTGAGAGGTTTTATGCATGCCAACTAATGTGTGTGATGCAGGATGTAATGTATGGTGATTTTTGTTCTCATGTATGATGAATGCCTATGATGTATATATTTAAGGTAGATGTGGATATGCTTATGATGACGCAAAAAATGCTTATGTTTTATATGCTTATGGTGGTTATGTGCATGTTTGACTAATATGTGTGATGCAGGATGTAATGGATGTATTATGACAATATTGATGGTGGACCTAACACTTGATATTGCAGGTGACGATATTATGCATAAACCTAAGATAGTGTGCAAATGTATGGATCTAAAATGTAATTATTTCATGATAAGTGTCAATAAGGTCCTAGGTGATAGTGGAAGATGAATGCGGACATGGTGTGAGTGTGCACCTGTCAAAAACCTTTTAGTATCTTGAGAAGAATAAGGGATGGAGGAGAAATGTTTGCACAACCAAAATCATAGGATGAATGTAATGCAATGGTCATGATTATGAAATGCAATCCTAATACAATTTTCCATCTTTGGAGCACTGGTTTTTGCTATAGCATAAGACACGATACACCAAGGTATGGAGGACCGAGGTAGATTAGTGTCTAATGCATGAAACAAACACACCAGACAAGAAAGCTATCCCGACACCCCAAAGTCACGAAGACCTTGGTCGAGCCAGGTATTGAGATAACCACAAGCACAAAAGGATGCCCCAATGTAACACAAGACCACAAGGATCTTGGTTGGTACTACGTGGGACAACCAAGAAGACACAATCAAACAATAGATCAAGATATGCCCCTATGTGGACCAATCAAAACATGCCATAATATGATGGATCATGGCGGCCTTGACAAGTGATGATAGGGAGCTCAAATGATAAACAAAAGCCAAAAGTATCAAAAGATCACAATTAATTTCAAATGTCCTTTGCCATAGGATCAAGGGGATGGATGGGGTTGATGAGGTCGATTAGGAAGGATGCATCATGTTAAGACCATAGATGATGGATAAACTAAACTAAACGATCGTTATGACGTGAGATATTTCAAAATTAATTAACTCTAATGGTACAAGTGGAGTTTGTTTGGTAAGTTTTAGCTAGGTAAGGGCATGGCTTGATGACACGACACAAAGCAGGCAAGACACAAGGCGGAGAAACGACATAACCTATAGACCTAAGGGCTTGGGGGTCGATCAGAGATTAGCCTTGCCTACGTGAAAGCACAGAGCCCTCGTAGTTCATGAAAAAGACCATGGATAAAGCAAAAAGAAGACAATGGTGACTGATGATGAAGGACACAAAACACGACAGACAAATTCCCCGGGGGAGGATCAAATGACCAACCTTGCCTACGTGAAAGTGCAGGGGAAACGTAGTTTGGAGATGAATGACCATGGGTAAAAGCGAAAAGGGACTGGTGAAGATAAACTGATGGAGGACCAAAACAAGTTGATCCAAAATTCCTCAAGGGCAGATCGAATGATCAGCCTTGCCTACGTGAAAGCACAGGGGCAATGTAGTTTGACTAATGATACAGAAGGGTGAGATCTAGATGGAGACCGACACACTGGATGATCCTATACAATGACATGGGCTGACCGACAAAGGGAATGAATGACATAAGCCCAAAGTGGGATATTGAAAAGCTCAGGATGAGGGATAGGTTAGATGGGTCATCCAATGCTCAATCAGTATATACAAAGCAGCCTAGGATGAGATGGGTGAGGATGATAGTGCGGATGAAAGCATAAAATAACTAGGATGTCAGGTAGATAATGATTAGGCCCTTTATGGATGATGCCTATTACCAGGTTTTCACCATCCATACTTATCCAAGGTGCCACCAAGAGGTGGTTTTCACCATAGGACAGATTTATTTCTCTTTACTATTTTTTGGATTTTTATTTTTATTTTTATTTTTATTATTATTATTATTATTATTATTATTATTATTATTATTATTATTATTATTTTTTATTTTTTGATTAGGTGGGGTTACCGAGCGGATTTAGGTGTAGAACTTCTTCAGATGCATGATATTGATGGGTTCGTCAAGGGGATCTCCTTCAAGAGTAGTTAATCTGTAGGCCCTAGATCCATATTTGGCGGCTATGATATAAGGTCCTAACTAGTTTGCCTCAAATTTTCCCTTTTTATCATGATCCTGTTGAGTATGCTGGTTCTCCTTAAAAACAAGTTCACCAACCTGGAATTGTCGAGGACAGACCTTTTTATTGTAATTACATTTGACGTGGTTTTGGTATGCTTGCAGATGATCATAGGCTTTTATTCTTCGTTCATCCAGTAATTCTAGCTGTGCAAGTCATGCAACATGAGCATCTTCTTCATTGATAAGATTCTTTAGAAAAATCTTCAATGATGGAAGTTCAACTTTGATTGGAAAGATGACTTCAGCACCATATACTAAAGAGTAGGGGGTGGCGCCTGTCGGGGTGCGGATGGATGTGCGATATGCCCAAAGGGTAGGATGAATATGGAGGTGTCAATCTTGTCTAGTGTTACTGGCAACCTTTTTGAGGATGTGGATAAGGGTCTTGTTGGTTACTTCTGCCTGACCATTGCCCTGGGGGTAATAAGGTGTTGACCAACGGTGTTAGATATGAAAGGTGTCGCAGAGGTGTTTCATGGCTTGGTTTTTGAAGGGTTTTCCGTTATCAGAGAGGATGGTGGATGGGATACCATATCTATAGAGAATATGGTAAAGGATAAATTTTGAGATTTGGATACCAGTGATTTGTGAGAGTGGTATTGCTTCCACCACTTTACTAAAGTATTCAGTAGCGGTAATTATGAATATATGGCCATCGGATGATGGTGGGTAAATCTTGCCAATCAAGTCAAAACCCCATTGAGAAAAGGGCCATGGTGCTAGAAGGGGTTGAAGATCTTGTGCCGGGGAATGAATCAAATCTGCATGTTGTTGGCATGGAAGGCACTTCTTTACAAATTCACAAGCATCATGTTCCAATGTAGGCCAATATTATCCAGCTCATAGGATCCTTTTTGCCAGAGCCATACCATTTGAGTGAGCTCCACAGACACCACCATGTACTTCCGTTAGTGTCGTGTAGGCTTCAGTCTCATTCAAAAATCTAAGGAGGATTCCATCATACCCACGATGATAAAGCGTATCACCGAAAATGATGTATTGGGAAGAGTGATGAACAAAGGATTTGCGTTAGTTGTGTGTAAGTTCTGGGGGTATGATACTATCACGGAGATAGGTGTATATGTCCTGGTACCATGGGGAGGCGGGACCTACGATATCGCACACCATATCAGTCTTAGGAATTTCATATGCAGGGATTAAAAGTTGTTCAACGAGAAACTCATATTCTGTTCGGTTTTTAGGCAGGTCAATCAGGGAACCGATAGTGGCCATTGCATCGGTTGCTTTATTTTGTACCCTAGGAATTTGTTCAAATTGTATAGAGGTGAAATATTTCTTGAAATCATCCACCATGCACTTGTAGGGTAATAGCTTATCATCTTTGGTTAGGAACTCATCATTAACCTACCTAATGACTAGCGAAGAATCACCAAAGACTTTCAAATGAGTTATGTGCCACTGCTTTGCAATTCTGAGGCCGGTGAGGAGAGCTTCGTACTCTGCCATATTGTTGGTACATGGGAATGCTAACCTGAATGATTTTGGAATGTAGTCACCTTGAGGGGTAACTAATAAAATTCCTGCACCTGATCCATTATGCATGTATGAGCCATCAAAATATAGTGTCCAAATTGGTGCTTTTGTGACCGTGTAGACTTCTTTGTCTAGAAATTCGGTGTCTAGAGGGTAAGCATCTACTAATGGTGCCTCATCCAATTGATCAGCTATAACTTGTCCCTTTATGGCTTTTCCCTCTACATACTCTATGTCAAATTCACTTAGGAGCATGACCCATTTGGCCATGCGGCTAGTTAGAGTGGTTCTAGATAACAAATACTTCAAGGGATCAATTTTAGCGATTAATTTGACCGGATGGCTGAGCATGTAATGACAGAGTTTCTGTGTGCTGAAGACTAGCACAAGGTAGGCCTTTTCCATGGGGGAGTAATTTAACTCATAGCTGACCAATGTTTGACTGATGTAGTAGATTTATCTCTCTTTGAACAACTCATCATGTTGTGCCAATAATGCCCCCAATGTGACTGAAGTAGCAGAGATGTAGAGCAGGAGGGGTTTTCCTGGAATAGGTAGCATCAAGATCGGTGGATGAGCTAAATATTCCTTAATTTTATCAAAATCCATCTGACACTACTAGTTCCATCGAAAGGTGGAATCTTTCTTCAGAAGATGAGTGAATGGTTGACACTTATCTACTAGCTAGGCTATGAACCGACTAATGGACTGCATCTTCCCTTGGAGGCTTCTTAACTACTTCAGATTGCATGGAGGTGGCATGTCTAGAATAGCTTTTACCTTGGCGGGATCAACCTCAATGCCCCTGCGAGAGACTATAAAACCCAACAACTTTCCTAATGTGACTCTAGAGACACTTTTTTGCATTTAGCTGCAATTTGTAATGCTCTAACCGCTCAAATATCTTTTTCAGAATAGTAGGATGTTCTGCTCGTGTTCTGGACTTTCCTAACAAGTCATCGACATAATCTTCCATGATGATATGGATGAGATCATGGAAGATGACTGCCATCACCCTCTGATATGTTGCTCCCGCATTTTTGAGACCAAAGGGCATAACATTGTAATAGAAAGTACCCCAAGGTGTTGTGAAAGCGGTCTTGTGTTGGTCCTTTGGTGTGATTCAAATTTGGTTATAACCAGAGAAGCCATCCATAAGGGATAGCATCTCATCTCCTACTGTGAGGTCGACCAACATGTCAATATTAGGCAGAGGGAAGTCATCTTTTGGGTAGGCTTTGTTGAGATCCCTGAAGTCTTTGCAGACTCGAATATCTCCATTTGGTTTGGCAACTGGTACTATATTGGAGATCCACTCAGAGTAGTCAATCGGTCTGATAAAACCCACCTCTAGTAACTTCTCCAATTCCTTCTTGACTAGTAATGCAACCTATAGATGCATCTTGCGAAGCTTCTGTTTGACAAGCTTGGCATCTGGGCGAACGTCTAAATGATGAACCACTAAGGCAGGGTCTAAGCCTGGCATGTCTGAGTACGACCAAGCAAAGTTAATGATTCCCTCTTGGAGTAGCTGCACTATGACTGGATACTCTTGCTCTAAGAGTGACTTAGCTACATAGGTGATTTTAGGATTTTCAGCAGTACCTAGATTAACCTCTTGAGTCTCTTCAATTAGAATAGATGATCGAGTAGATAACTAAGTTCCCACAAGGGGAAGATGAACATCTCCATCTTCCAGTGCCTCTTCGAGGTTTTTGCCATCAGATGCGTCCTTTATTTTTACCTTTTCAAGGTCAGGAAGTGCCTCAGGGAGGTTTTCACTAGATGATTGCTTTTTACTTTTCTTATTCTTATTTTTGCGACTGGAGTGTTCATCCTCCCCCAATCCCATAAGGTTGACATATGTATCCATAGACATATTCATAGGTGTGCTATTACGTAGGTCCCAATCAATAAGCTCAGGGTGACAAAGGGATAGGCTAATAGTGTAGATGAATAGGCATTCGAACATGGATGATAAGTCAGTGTGATCAACGTCATTATATGCATGTATGATGGATTCCTTCTCGGGTATGTCTTCCAATGAGCCATTGTCCACGGTGACACTATTGGAAGTATTAGATGATGTTGTAGGGCTTTTCTGTTTTCTGTCATACCCAATGCCTATGTTTTTTGGTAGCTTTGATGTATCAATGGGTTGCAACTGCCCTTGTTCTTCTTTACCTAGGACCCTGCCTTGATAATTATGTTTTTCCATGAACTTTGTTGGCCAAGGGTACTTTTCCTAAAAATATTCCTTTAGAGGATTTTCTGGTTCGAGCTCTTCTCGGTAGACCCATTGGCTTATGTCCTCTTCTGGTGCATCTATCTTGACACTTGGGGATCTGAAAGTGGTGGTAGGGATGTTTTTACCACTAAAGGTGACAGTCTTGTCTTCCTTTGGAGTAGCATGTGAAGGTTGACCATACTCATGTGGTGATGGTGGCATGGTGGCTACATTGAGAGCAGTATGCATTTCGTATTCACCACACCCTTTGTCAATGATCTAGACTTTGGTGACTATAGGATTAGTGGTGGAAGATGGAGGGTGGATTAGTGGATGATGACTAGGATGCCCCCATTTCAACCTCGGGACAATAATGTAAATGGGGAAATGACGCTTCTAAGGTGCAACAATATTCAAATGGTTGGGGGTCAGCGTAGATGGTGACTTCTTATCCATTGACTGAGAATTTTAGGCATTGATGGTATGTGGAGGGGATGTCTTGCATAGCATGGAGCCATGGGTGGCCAAGGAGGAGATTATATGGCAAGTCCAGATCAAGGACATGACAGGTAATGTACTAAACCACAGGTCCCACTTGGATAGGAAGATTGATAATCCCCTCTGAATTCCTTTCTACATTATCATAGGCTTTGATTGTGATGATCTAATTACTTAAATCTGCTTGAGTATACCCCACCTATTTTATGAATTTCAGGGTACACAAATTGAGGGCAGAGCCATTATCTACCAAGACCCTTTTTATTTTATGGCGAGTAACCACGACTTCGATATGTAAGGGAAGATTATGATTGACATTGATGTTTTGCATATCATTTTGGCTGAAGTGCAGTTGATGAGATAAAGCCAAGTGACCCACCAAAGCTTGGAATTGCGTGGGGTCGATGTCATTTGGCACATGGGTTTCCTGCAGGGCTCTGTTGAGGATTTCTTGATGTACAGGGGAAGACTTAAGCAAATCCAAAATGGATATATAAGCAGGGGTCTTTCCTAAGTGATCAAGGATGTTGTACTAAGAGCTTGCAAGAGTTGATTGGGTGGGTGCAGAGGCTGCAGGGACAGTGATGCGGACTCGTCATGTAGTAACAACACACTGAGGGTCTTTGGCTTTGACATGTATCATGGATACACGAGGTTCTACCTATTCAATGTAATGAATAATACCCTCATAATTGAGGGGTACATTCTTATAGCTAACGTTATTTGTGCTATTGTTTTGAGGATTACTGCTGGAGGTGCTCGGGCCTTGATTATGGTATGGAAAGGCGTTTTGATATATCTGCAATTGAGCATTGGATGATGAGGCTTGACTGGTGTCAACCTTGATATCTCCTCAATCAATGAGATATTGGACATAGTTTTTTAGACCCTGACATTTATTCAAAGAGTGTCCTTTGATTTTATGGAACTCACAATATTCATTTTCCTTAAACCATGCGGGCTTGGGTTTGGATTCGTCAAGTGGCTTGGTGATAGGATATGTGATTGGATAATTGATCTGTATCAATTTATTGAAGACAACACTCAAGGGTTCCCCTAGTCGAGAATACTGGCACTTAGTGTTCCCTTGGTTGTTCTGATTTGACTGTTGAGGAGGATGAGGTGCCCCTTGCGGTACAGATATGGCGTTAGGTATGGAGGGTTGCTGTTTCAAGGATGTGTTAGCCACCTGGACGTGTTTAGTGTTAGTCAAACCATCATTTACTACGTTCTTGTTTCTATTCCAAAAACATGGCTTATCTCCAAATGACCTTTCTTTATCCTGACCATGTATTTTAATGTGCCCTTTGGTGACAAGGGCACATTCAAGGATAGGTCCCTTTTCCACTATCTCTGCGAAAGTGGTGACACAATGTAACCTAAAGTTATGAGCCATGTCGGGATGGGAGTTCTCCATGAAGAGAGTGACCATTTCCTCTTTCAAAGGGGTTTTCATTCAGCTTCTAGCGCATGCCACCTTTGGAGGTAGCTAGTAAAGGTTTCCCCCTCACGTTGTTTCTCTTTGAGAAGGTCTAAGGTGTCAGTGTCCTCCAAATTGAAGGAGAAGTAGGAGACAAATTTTTCTGACAGGTCTGCAAAAGATTTTATGGATCCTTTTTCGAGGGTCATGAACCACTCTAGGGCATTGTTTGCCAAGCTTCATGGGAACAGGCGCAAGAGATAGTTGTCATTGTACATAACTTCTTGACACTGGAAGTAAAACTCCTGCAAGTGGGCCTTAAGATCTTTGTTCCCCCTGTATTTTTCAAACTTTGGCATTTCAAAATGTTAGGGAAGGGGATCAATGAGATGGACAGATCAAATGGATATGGGCATATGTCTTCAAATTTGAATGATTGTTTGCCAACCCCAGCTTGAAGATCCTTCAAAGCGGCTTTGATTTCCAACAGATCCGAGTTGGCTGGTGGTGGGTTGGGGGAATATTGATGATAGGATGATAAAGGATCTTGCTGAGAGAGCGTCAAATTGTTGAAATATGAATTTGGATGGTTGGATGATGACATGCCTTGCTAGTAAGATGGGGGATTTTGTTGATATGGGGGTTGTTGTTGTGGGGTATAGTACAGATTTGTTTGATAAAAGTGTGGGGTAAGTTGTTGAGGAGATTGGATGGGATGTTGTGTATTGGTTTGTTGGTGTTGAAGGTACTGTTGTGATTGTTGGGAGGTTGCATAAAGCAGTTGTTGGTGAAATTGCTACTGATTGTGATAGCAAGTGTTGAGGGGGTTGTTGTTGTGATGTTCACTGTTGTATGGGCCGAGATGGGATATTGCGTTGTGGTTGAGCCTGCAGACACAAAATGGATGCAAGAAAGGGGGATATGGTCTGAGCAATAGGTTGAGATGGATTGCCTTGTGGTTGGTAGGGTGGTTGTTGTGAAGAGACCAAAGCATTATGTATAGGTTGTTGCTGATGGGATGGCTAAGGTAGCGTAGAAGTGTTTTGTAAAGGGGGTTGTTGGGTACCACTCAGAACGTTCAGCTGGGATGTGCCTTACGGAGGTAATTGAGGCAGAATGTTGGATTGGTGAAGCTGTTGAGATGTATATGAAGATGATGGTAGATTTGTGGCCCCAGGAGGTGGAAGCAATGTGGTAAAGAGGGTGCCCCCAGTGTTGACTATAGCCTGATTCGAAAGAGGGGGTGCTGTTAGCATTAATGGTGTGGGTCATGGAACATTTTGTGGCATACCATAGGCAAAAGGATTATTGGGATCAGGCACTTAAGGACCTCCCATAACTAAGGTTGAAGCATGTGGGGGATGGTTAACCTGATAAAGAACAACATTGCCAAATTTTGGTTGATGCCAACCCTCAACTGGAGGAACATTGGGGAAGTATGAACCTTCTGGTGCATTTTGTGAACCTTGGAGTATGTTAGATGGAGAACTCCTATATTTGGACAAGTCAACACCCGAGAGAGGTTTGACACCCTTCTCAATTAGGTGGGCCAAAATTTCTTCCCCATGTTTTTCAAGCAGATGGTCAGTCATTTGCACATTGGCGGGATTACTAAAATGTTCCTCAAGTGTGAGTTCAGGTTGATTAGCCATACTCTCTTCACCATGTGGTGAGTTGTTATGATTTTCAGTGTTGGAGTGTGATGAAGTACCATTATGAGGATCTTGGGGGATGTTCTTAGGATCTTGAGCAATATTTGCACCATTGGTGGGATTTGTATTGTTATTAAGGTCTTGAGACATGTTTGCTTGGGAATCTTAACCTTGTTGTTGTTCCATTTGTCTCTTAACTTGTGACCTAGTTTGAACGGGCATGCAAATGCGCTATGGGTGGATTATAAAGATGTTTTTGACGAATGACTTGATTGTAGTTGGATGAGATGTTGTATTTTGATGGGATCAAATTTTTGATTGGCTAGATTGGATTTTGATTGAATTGGATTGGATTATTAAGATCAACAGGATAGGGTTGGTTGAACGGATGTGAATTGTTTGATTGGGTAATTTGATCGAATGGTTGGTTTTGATAGATTTGGATGATTGGGTGGGTATGATTGGATGATGAAAGGTGTGAGAGAGACCTTGAGTTTAATCAAAGAAAGTTACCTATAGTGACCTAGAGCTTTGATTAAGAGGATGATCACGACACCGAATCCACCTTAAGATAGGAATGGATTGATTGGGCTGAGGATGGTAACTTATGACACCAAATTCACCTTGAGATGAAAGTGAATTGATTTGGGCCAAAGTTTATGAAAGATAGTGATCAAATTCAAATGCCAAGGTCAATTGGGATAACAACCTTTAAGATGAGGTTTAATGGTTTTTGATGTGACAGTTTGATGATCTAAACAATAAGATTTCAATGGGATAGATTTGTGATTAATGGAAATGGATGTTTGAAAAGGGGGATAATTTAATGGAAGGGATGAGCAAAGGGTTGAAAATGATTTGAATGGGGGTTTGAAGTGGTTAAGATGGGATGAAATGGAATGCTTAGGGGTGTAGTCAACTTTTCATAGTAAATTGGGGGCATTGTTAGCTTTTTGCAGTGAATCAGAGGTGCTTCCGCCTTTCTACCATAAAACAGGGGTGCTTCCACCTTTTTGCGGTAAAACAGAGGGTGCTTCTGCCTTTCTATAGTAAAATAGGGGTGCTTCCGCCTTTCTGCAGTAAATCAGGGGCGCTTCCACCTTTCTGCAGTAAAACAAAGGGCGTTTTCACCTTTTTCCAGTAAAACAGAGCTTGGTTTTGATGGAAATGGCTATGGAAAGGACTCAAAATGATAAAATAAGGCCAATGTATCAAATATTTTATGGGTTTTTCACAAGAAAACACTTCAAGCAAGCACAATCCTATGATTAATGTTAAGGGTATGGCTAGGAAAGGTCTTAATCTAGGATGCATAAGGCTTCTAGGGAGTCCTCGATATACTCTAGGTACGTGAGGCACAACCGTGAACACCAGCCCGTCACAAGCGTGAGTCGGGAACCCCAGCGAGATACTGAAAGGATCAGACCAACTCTTCATGTCTATCTAGGTATCACCCTAGCTTCGACGCTCCACCAATTACGACATGGCTGGATTGGGGTACAACTTTCGTTCTCCCCCCTTTATATACCCCGCTAGTACGCGTGGTTGGAATCGTCCCTTGGGGTGATGAAATCCCCAAGCAGGTCCCACTAAAAAGAAGACACTAACCATTTCCAACTACTCCCCAAGCTCACATGAAGTGTAAGGGGAAAGTAAAAAGAATTAATGCCCCCTTGGGTAACACAAGAATAAACAATCACAGCAAGCAATGAAGTTTACTCCCCCTAATTAGACTATGTTCTAAAACAACAAGGATAATCTTCAAAAATCTGATCAAATAGATGGCTCTACAAAAAAATGTTAGCTATCTTATTCTTCGTTCTTGGTCAATTACACTATAATATGCTACAAAACGTTAGCAAAAAACACCAATATTCTTGCTAAAACAATTTTATAGGGTTACTACTTGAAAATAGCAAAAAACAAGAGCAAAAACGAAGCTAAAATAACTGTTTTACCTTCCAAAATGTGTTTTTTTGGGGTGTAGCCTCCTTTTTGCGGTAAAACAGGGGCGCTTCTGCCTTTCTACAGTAAAACAAAGGGAACTTACACCTTTCTACAGTAAAATGGGGGCGCTTCTACCTTTCTGTGGTAAATTAGAGGGCGCTTCCACCTTTCTGCGGTAAAACAGGGGCGCTTTCACCTTTCTACGGTAAAACATAGGGCGCTTCCGCCTTTTTGTAGTAAAACAGGGGGGGCACTTCTGCCTTTCTACAGAAAAATGTTAGAGGACAAGAGTCTTTCAAAATGAAAGGGTGTATTCGGCCCTCTACAGGAGACTTTATCAGATTTTTGAAAAAGAAAGGTTGTATACCCTACTGGAAGAAAGTGTTAGAAAAGATCTTTTAAGCAAAATGACATATACACCTAACTACAGCAAACTATTAGAAAAAATAAAATTTTTAGATATAGGGTGCTTCTGCCTTTCTGCGGTAGAATCAGGGGTGCTTCCACCTTTCTGTGGTAAAATAGGGGTGCTTCCACCTTTCTGCGGTAAAATAGAGAGCGCTTCTGCCTTTCTGCAGTAAAACAGAGGGCGCTTCTTCCTTTCTATGACCTTTTTCTGCAAAATACTTAGCAAAAATGAAGGTTAAATGTAAGAACCCGTTTGTGGGTCCCACCGGGTGTGCCAGAAACGTGCACCTTGGAATTTTACCCTATTCTAATGTGCAAAATAACTAAAAATGCAAGTGGAAAAATACTAAGAACACTTCAATGATTAGCCTAAAGAGTGATAAATAAGGAAAATAGATGAAATAAAATGCAAATCGATTATACCTTCCTTCTTGTTGAAGACTCCTTGGTTGGCCCTTGATTTAGATGAATTTGTGTGCTCCTTGGATGGCTTTTTGGTGTAGCTAGATTGAATATGCAAGATGATCAAAGTGGATGGTTAAATGATAGTGAATACTTAAGAATGCAAATTGATAGCATAGGGTTGCTCCAAATGAAAAAGTCTTTAAAATGCCCTTGAGGAGGGGGTATTTATAGAAGAATTTGAATTCTCTAGAGAATTCAACGGTTGAGATTCATCCAACAAGGTCAAGATGAAGGGCTATGGTGGGTTGAGAACTCACAAGCCCTCACATTTTGACATGTGGATGGTGAAGTGGCTAGGAGAAGATGAGGTGTAGGTGAGGTGGTCAAAAGGTACATGAGGTGGAGGAAGGACAAGTACCTTCCAAGTACCTTGGGGAGTGAGAAGATTTCCTCAAAAAGGAATTTCTTGTCCCCAAGTGAGAGTGAAAGGGACATTTGAGGAATTTTGGAATTCCTCAAAAATCTCCATGGGAAAAGGAGAGGTGGTTGGAGAAATAAATGTGAATTAAAAATTCACATTCTTAGGAGAGTCTAAAGGATAAAAGGTGAGCTCCAAAAAGGTGGGACTTGGTCACATGTGTATGATGTGACAAGTCTAAGGTTCTAGAAGCCTTGGAGAGATAGAATGTGAATTAAAAATTCACATATAAAAGAGGGGAATCTAGGATAAATTAATGTGAATTAAAAATTCACATGGGAAAGAGGGTCAATGCTAAAAAGAGATAAATGCAAAGGTTGACTAAAAAGGTGGAGCTAAATATGGCTAATGACCTTGGTTAAGGTTGTGCAAATATTTGATTAGAATAATTAATGGAGGATTAGAGGCAAGTGGAAAATGTAGGGGGATGTGACATTAATCTTTGATTAAGAGGATGCACATCATAATCACGAATTAATTAAATTAATTCAGATTAGAGCAAGATCATGGAGGATGTGACAAGGAGAGAGAGAATGAAGAATTTTGAATTGATTTTAAATCAAAAGGGTCAAAAATGACCAAATTAAATAAATTGGTGTATTTATTTAATTTAGAGAGGAAGAAGGTGAAGGATAAAGCATTTAGTTATTAAATTAAATACTTTACAGATATGAGACAAAAGGTGTAATATTAATTTAATAAATTAATATTTAATATGATAGACAGGGGTAAATTTAATCATATGGGAGTGATTAAATTTAGATGTCTACATTTTGCCCCTCTTTGAAATATTGTTAGAATAACAGTGTTTCAAAGAAAAATAAAATGCAAATGAGGGAGGAAAAGATAGATGGTGATGCCCCTAGTATGGAAAAGGTTGATGATGCCCCAATGACTAAGCCGAAGGAATGGAGGAATGGCAGGAGGGTATGCCCCCTCGAGAGGGCAGTTGGGGGAGGAAAAAGGGGTCCCCAGATGATGTCTTGATATGAAGAAAAGAAAGACACTATTGGATAGAGCTCAGAAAACTAAGCAATTTTGGTTTTTGAACAGATGTGATCCGACGCACAGTTTGCAAATGGCAGCCTTGGGAAGTTAGGCATTAGTTGGAGGAAGAAAAAGATAAATAAAAGGTCAAAAATACCTTTTGAGAAGAAGAGGGTTAAAAAGGTAATTTCAAAAATTACCTTAGTCATTTTTACTATAGCAGTTGAGAGGAGGAGAGGGAGAAGAGAAATTGACCGAGGAGGGATGATGCCAACAGACAACGATATGGAGATTGTGCACCATGAGAATCAGTAGTTGGAACCATGAGCCACATCCAAAGCATTTTTTGGATACGACTCAAACCAAATTTTTTCATAAATTTCAACATGCTTATCCTCAAATTAGTATTTTTCAAAGATTTTTTGTAATGCTTAAACCTTTTTATGTCAAGATAAATCACACACACACTACTTGTTATAGACTACATATTGAATCCGCTAACCATTATGATGTTTATCATTCTATATGTTTAGATTTGCATACTAACGATGTTTTGCAGGATTGTGGCATAGAAGCCCAACCAAAATCTTTAAGAGAGTTCTTATCAAACAAATTATGTCAAATAGAGGATGGCTAAATATTCTATAGGACAACATGCTTGGATGGTTCATGCCAGCATTGCGGTGGCTTGCAACGAATGCCAGTATGTCAACATATGGAAAGCACAGATGAGGTGGGACATAAACTAGTAGATTTTGAGAAGTATAAAACAACGACATATGCTACAAAAGATGGGTCTCAAGCAAAAAAGTGTGATTTGGTTATTGAGAAGATTCCAGTGTATTAGTTTATGTCCATGTTTCGTGAGAATCTAGTGTATGAGTATGCAAGGCATACCCATAGAGCCCAATAGCTAGACATGCAATTTAAGCTATGCAATAACACCTTTCTAGTTGACAACATGGTATCAGTGGTTGACTTTGCAGAGAACTACACTCTATAGCCACAGTGTGAGGTGTAGTCATAGTATTACAACTCCACACAGGTTTCGATATTTGTGCACACAACATTCATTCATGTAGTTGATAGTATAGAGGACCAAAGGAAGGTATTGAGGGAGTATCACTTTTATATTAGTGATTATCGTACACACTCTCTAGAGTTCGTGCAAGGTTGCTTCTAGATGTTCTATAGTGATTTGGGTCGGAGGGGCATAGCATACGGTCAACATATAATATGGTTGGATAACTGTGCAACACAGTTCAAGAACACACGCATGTTCTACTGGTTGTGCAAGATGCATCTCACTACAGGTGTTTAGCATATGTGGAACTTTTGTGAGGTTGGGCATGGAAAGGGGGAGCATGATGGTGCAGGAGCATGCGTGAAAAGAGCATTAGCATGAGAAGAGTTAAAGTATAAAGACAGTGGAAAATTGACAGATGCAAGTTCAATCATTGAGTGGTGTAATGCTTCGATGGGTCCAGGTAATGAAGGTACATCTTCAGTTCGTCAATTTTTTTGGTTGATGGATGATACTAATATTGCACCATATGAGGATTGTTGTACACTAATAGGATCAAGTGAGCTACACTCTTTCCTTAGCTCAAATGCAGGTTCATGGAGTATCGATACACGTAAGATGGCATGATTTTGTTCTTCATGTACAATGCAAGCCTGGAATGATTATGAGTCAAGGGAGTGGGTTCACAAATGGTTGACAAGTTATCTTAGCCCACTTCACACATATCGCCCTCCAACGGAATTAGAACTAACATAGATGGAATCATCGGTTGACTTTGACCACGTATCAGATCTAGTTCAACCAGGTAATATATCTACTTGCTTAGTTTTTGAAATTCCATATTGTTATCTTACTTTGTACTGTATTCGTAATGTTGACTAATTTCAAGTGATTTTCTATACATATCAATGCAGGGCATGTTTATGCAGTTATTGCAGATGAAGAAAACGAGGAGGGAACAAACTATTACTTGTGTCATTGTGTTGAGGCCAAAAATAAATTAGAAGCCCCAGTTATAGATGGAGAAAACATCGAATACCCTATAGGCTCAGTTGTTGTTATTGGAATGTGGCTTAGAAGGTACCCACATAATAGTGTTAAACATTGGCTGTTTGAGGACTTTGACACAAATCGTAAGATTCTTCATTACTCAAACCTTGTTGTGGCATCCAATGTTCGTTTGAGCAAATATGGGGGTAGACCTTTGAACAAGACCTTGTGGAAGGTCCGTGAGTCTAACCATGAGGCAATACTTGACACAATAAAGAGTAGAACAGATCCATATGGTTCATTGGATTAATTTGTAAGTATATGGACAATGGTTCTTATTAATTTATACTTGTATCCACTTTAATTTGTTTGATGCCAATGCTATCATCTTATTTTACTTTGCGTATCTGTAAGTAACCTGGTAAACATTGATTGGTCTCCCCTTGCTGAAAATGCAGATTTATGAGCTATCCAAGAGAATCTCAGGCATAAAAGCAATGCAACATCCCTATTTTGATGATCTTGACAAATCTCAATTATGATTTTCAGCCATTAGAAAAGTGTGTGTGAAGCTTGGTGAGGGAATTTCAAGTTATTTATTTGAAGTTAACCTTATCATGAGCACCTATGATGTAGACATTATAGGAGCATCTCGAATTTCAAGATATTCTAGATTCATGAGAGGTGTTGTGTGCAATAGGTATCTTGGAACTCGCAGTGAAGATGTATGACTAGGAGTGACTAAGTTGAGAGATTGCCATGCCTATCTATAAGTTCCTTCCATCTATTTTCATTTCATTTCCATTTTGGATGAGCTGTTTCTTTTTATTCTTTTACTTTGCGTACATCTGTAACTAAACTAGTAAAAATTCATTGGTCTCTCCTTGCAGAAAATTTTGATTTTTGAGCCATCGAAGAGAATCTCAGCCAAAAAAGCAATGCAACATCCTTATTTTGATGATCTTGAAAAATCTCAATTCTAATTTGAAGCCATTATAAAAGAGCGTGTGAAGCTTTGTGAGGGAATCTCAAGTTACTCATTTGAAGTTAACCTCTAAATGAGAACCTGTGATGTAGACATTATAAGAAAATATTGAATGTATGAGTGACATTGTAAAATATCTGTGAGAACAGAGTACCTAAGGCATTGTAATGATATTTGTACTTGTAATGACATTTATTGAAATATTGAAATTTGGTGCAGGGGCACCAAGATTATTGAGCAAATTTGGTTCATGGAATTAATTTAAGTTAGTAAATTGTGTTTTGAGTAAATTTTCAATTGAAAAAGGTCATATTACATGGTCAATTGATTTATAATGTAATAAGTCTTGTAAGGTTTGAAGTTTTGACACCTTAGATTTGATTGAATAAGGTCATATTACATGGTCAATTGTACGGTGGTATAACTAAGATATGATTGTGGATTTTGAAGTTTTGACACCTTAGAATTGCTACCCCAAGAGTTGGTAAGGTTTGGATAAGTTTAGAGTATAGACCCTTTGTTCAACTGGATCGATCCCTTAAGGGTCCAAAGGGCAAAATGACTGCAAACTTCAGCATGAGGTTACTCGGACACCGTGATGCTTAGAAACTTCTTGTCTGATCCTATGGGATTGTGTTGGCCCCTCTAAAATAACCTTTCTCAATTTTCATTATCTCGGAGTGGTTTTCTCGTGGTGTCCAGTTTTCAGTTGATGGAAAAAGTGTCAAATGCAAGTAGTGAAAAGTTGCAAGGTGGTGTAACTCTCGTTCTACAACTTGTGTGGCCAAAAAAACTATTCCAATGCATCTAAATAGGCATGTTTATGCTAGGAATGGTCCTCTTTCACACCCAAACACACGGAATCGCTTTGAGCTACGTTCAACCCGATCGATCCCTTAAGGGTCCAAAGGGAAAAATGGCTACAAACTTTATCATGAGGTTACTCGGACACCATGATGCTTAGAAACTTCTCATCTAATCCTATGGGATCATGTTGGGCCCCTCTACAATAACCTCTCTCAGTTTTCATTATCTTGGAGTGTTTTTTCTGTGGTGTCTAGTTTTCAGTTGATGGAAAAAGTGTCAAATGGAAGCAGTGGAAAGTTGCAAGGTGGTGCAACTTTCATTCTGCAACTCGTGTGACCAAACAGACTGTTCCAACATGTCTGAATAGGAATTTTTACACTAGGCATGATCCTCTTTTGCACCCAAATGCGCGGAATCGGTCCAAGCTACGTTCAAACGAATTGATCCCTCAAGGGTCCAAATGGAAAAATGGCTGCAAACTTCAGCATGAGGCTACTCAGACACCATGATGCTTAGAAACTTTTTGTCTAATCCTATGGGATCGTGTTGGGCCCCTCTAAAATAACCTCTCTCAATTTTCGTTATCTTGGAGTTGTTTTCCCGTGGTGTCTACTTTTTAGTTGATGGAAAAAGTGTCAAATGCAAGCAGTGGAAAGTTGCAAGGTGGTGTAACTTTCGTTTTGCAACTCGTGTGATGAAACAGACTATTCCAACACATTGAAATAAACATTTTTACATTAGGAATGGTCCTCTTTCGCACCCAAACACGCGGAATCGCTCTGAGCTACATTCAACTGGATCGATCCCTTAAGGGTCCAAAGGGCAAAACGGCTGCAAACTTCAGCATGAGGTTACTCAAACACTGTGATACTTAAAAAATTATCATATAATCCCATGGGATCACGTTGGGTCCCTCTAAAATAACCTCTCTTAGTTTTTGTTATCTCGGAGTGGTTTTCCTGTGGTGTCCAGTTTTCAGTTGATGGAAAAAGTGTCAAATACAAACAGTGGAAAGTTGCAAGGTGGTGCAACTTTCGTTCTACAACTTGTGTGACCAAACAGATTGTTCCAACACATCTGAATAGGCATTTTTACGCTATGCATGGTCCACTTTCACACCCAAACACGTGGAATCGCTCTGAGCTACGTTCAACCAGATCGATCCCTTAAGGGTCCAAAGGGCAAAATGGTTGAAAACTTCAGCATGAGGTTACTTAAACACCGTGATTCTTAAAAAATTCTCATCTAATCCTATGGGATTGCGTTGGGCCCCTCTATAATAACCTCTCTCGGTTTTCATTATTTCAGAGTGGTTTTCATGTGGTGTCCAGTTTCTAGTTGATGGAAAAGTGTCAAATGGAAGTAGTGGAAAGTTGCAAAGTGGTACAACTTTCGTTTTGCAACTTGTGTGACCAAACGGACTGTTCCAACGTGTCCTAATAGGAATATTTATGCTAGGCATGGTCCTCATTCTCACCAAACACGCGAAATCACTCCGAGCTACGTTCAACCGGATCGATCCCTTAAGGGTTTGAGTGTAGTATGTTGAAATAGGCCATTCCACCTATTGTTCAGGTTGTGTCTTAGTGATATGGGTCTGATGTAAGTAGGATAGGGAGTAGGAATAAGAAAATAGCATTAGTAAGGGCATTGGAAGAGATTACTAATGCTGCCCCTGTTGAAAATTCAAATTTGAGGCCCCTTAAAAGCAAGGCTAGAAGAGGTGAAAAGAAGAAATTGCTTGAAAATAAGTTAGAATAGGTTGGAAATAATGTGATATTATGAAGTTTGATGTGTTCAAAAGGTATGCAAGGATAGGGGAGGTCAAAAGTATGTTATGGCATGACATTCCCTTGTTGGAAAAATAGGGGTTTTGAAAGAAAAAGAGAGGTTTGAGGGAGTAAATGTGGGTAAAGTCAAGGGGAAACATAATTTGGTGGTCAATTAAGTTTGTGCAAGAAAAATGAAGAGTGTTGGAATAAGTTTTGAGGTTCAGGTTTAGGGGTTCGATTTGCTGGTTTGGCCAAAAAAAATTCGAGGGGGGTTCAGTTCATTTTGGGTTCGTTGGTACAAAAAACATGTAAAAACAAAATATATATCTATGCAACCTAGAAACATGAATTAGGATTAGAATATCACATATCATTATATAAACAACAAAACCACCATAAAATTGAATGTCATTTAAAACAACATTTGATTGTCATGGCATTCCATCACCATGAGACCTCATTTCTTTGAGGAATTTTTTCAAAGAGTTCACTGCCTTGTCTATGATAATGCTTCCTATTATGCTTTTGATAGATTTTTTCCAAGCATCCATAGCTTGTTCGAAAGCACTTGTTTTAGGCTTTCAACCATAGCAACAAGGTAGTGAACTATTTGACAAAATTCTTTGGTAGACATGTATCAAAAATGTGGTAGTATAGACAAGGCAGTGAACTGTTTGAAAAAATGCCTCAAAGAAATGTGGTCTCATGGAATGCCATGACAAGCAAATGCAATTGGCAGCCACTCCTAGTTATTAGTTATGCAATGTGAAGTAATTGCATAACTGCTTAGGTTGACTTTGTAAAAACTATATTGTAATTGAAATTTTGTCATCTATCAGCATCTAGTTATTAGTTGTGCAATGTGAAGCAATGCTTTGAGTTTGAAAGATGTGCAATGCAATGTAATTAACGATATGAATATAAACTAAAAAAATCTATTTTTACAATTTATTAGTTAAACTCTTTATTTTATTTTCTCTCTATATCTCTATGCTATGGAAATGCCTTTAAATTTTTTAAAACAAGTTTTTATCTCTTGTTCTACTTTTTTTTACCCTTTTTTTTAAATCTAATTTTTTTCCTATTTTTTCCCCAAAAGATTTTTGCTGCTATGGTATAAACACATATGTTTTTGTAATATCAAGGATACTTTTTGAAAATTTCATGCATTGCTAATCTAAAAGGAAAAGTCTTTTTCCTAATCTGTATGCAACCATGCTTTTGACATTGTGAAAAAGAGCAAAACTTCCTGAATGATGCAAAGGCATGGCCAAGTAGTTCTAACTCTTCGCATGAGAGAAGAGAGATGTTGGAGAGTACATCAAGTTAGTGAGAACAAAAGTGTAATGTGTTTTAGTTTGTAGTGTTCATTTGTTTCTCTACATATGTGTGATAAATTTTCAGTTCAAATATGGACACCAAATATCGATAAAAAAGATTTGTATTAACCAAATAGCCATGTACACATACATCAATATATGTCGATATAAGTATAAAATATAGTTACAAAATAGCCATATAGGCTTACGAGAATGCCATATAGGCATACAATGTCAAATATATCCAATACATAATATGTAAAAAATTGCCATGCATAGGCATACAACAAAGAGCTCTGGAATCAAAATTCATTTTTCTCCATGCTCTAGAAATAAATTCTTTCCCTTTGTTTGGCAATCCGATGGCGATAAGTCTGTCACTTGTTTTTGTTGTGCTCGAGGAGTGCTCCTGTTGCTCCTCCTAGGGTTTAGCTCTTGGTGAAGTTTTAACTATTACAATAAGAAGTAAAGACATTAATATATATAAATTACATTATAAAAAATGATATATTTAACAAAATAATCACTTACAGCCATCTCACAATCACTCTCCATGATGGAAATATTTGCACACCGATGTTGAGGTGTGCTCAAGGCCTGTATAAACCATCCAAATAGGAATTAAACTATGAATCAATAATGATTTGATTTTTCACTAGAACTAGCATCTGGGTATGTGCAAGATCATCATGGAAAAACATGCCCTTAAGTGGCAATGAAAATTCAGAAAAATCAGAGTTAGGCAACTTGACATTAAAATTTGAATAAGTTATCTATTTTATTTAAAAAATATGTGACAATAGAATTTGTGGAAAATTGAATGTAGTTTCTAAACTCCTAAGTTTATTTTATTTTTTTAAAGTCTATTTGGTGAAAT
>VDFB02137997.1:0-26545 GCA_007258455.2 Sequoia sempervirens
GATAGTTCATTTCAACTTCTACGTGCTAATTATGGTCAGCTGTAAAGAATAGCAAAGACTAACAAGACCTACCATAGGCAACAAAACATGTGATTCGTGTTAGATTTTTCAATTGGTCAATTTGTTATTGTTGTTTTTTATTTTAATTAATTAATACGGTCATTTCAAGCAAAGATACATTGTTTTCTTTTACTTTATAAGGGTGTCCCTGTGACCCAGCCCAGGGGTCCAGCAGCCCATACCTTGAGTACTTGGGGCGAGCTAGGGCGAGACTAGCCCCCTGCGGGTGAGATACATTGTTACAGCTTTACTAATGTAATTGCAGCTTTTAGCACAATTTTGATAAGATTTTTAAATTTATCAAAAAGAAAATGAGCAGTTTAATATTATTCACTTATTTTGTATTTAATAGCATGATACTTCTAGCAAATATAATAGTGATACATTATCCTTTGCATACTATAAAATATATAAGTAGAAGACCCATAACTCGATTAAACTATAGATTATAAAGTACTTATAAATTAGGGTCATCGTTCATTATAATAGAATTTCTTATAAAAGATACAAAGACAGTAGTCTATAAACCAAGAAACAATTGCATTTTAACATCCACATAAAACTAGTAGCATAGGTATGAACCAAGGCTGATAAATACATCCACAAATCAATTCTTTAGCTTGGACCACAGTTTGGTCGTTTTATTGGCTTTTAGGCAACGGCAGCACAATGAAGTTATAATATTATGGCAAAATGAAATCCTCAACTAATAAAAATGGCCAAACATTATAAACAATGTTAACAATAACAATCTAATACTAGATTATTTCGCCTATAAAATACAAAACAAAGATACTTTTAAAGCATACCAAAAACCATCTAATCAAGATATTAAAAATAAGTGAAGGCAAGAAATCTCAAGGCTTGGTCTGCATTCATTTGAACACATGTTGGGACAATCTAGATAAAAATAATTTGCAATCTGCCATAACACCCATCGATAGAAAGCTTAACACCCCATAACAGCCATCGCAGCCCCCAAAAAAGGCTTCAAGCCGCCGTACAAATGCCACCCCACTGCTCTACAGTAAAAATTAAGCCATACAAAGGCCACTGTAGTGCTCGAAAGAAAGGATTAGAGACCCACAAAGTCCACCAGACCACTCAAAAGAAAGGATTAGTGACCTAGAAAGGCTGCCGCATTGCTCAAATGAAATCCTGATCAATCTTAGAAAGGGCATTGTTATCATTTGATATAAAGGCACAAGAAAATCGTCGTGAAAAACGTCTATCATTTATGGTCGTCTTCATATGCTTGTGTAGTAGTTTTTTAGTGTAGATGCAATCACAATATAACAATAAATTTTCTCAGTTTTCCATGAGATTAAAATGTGTAAACTATATTTACAAAGATCACTCGCCATTCCTCAATGCTAAGTGTGAGTACATTATAGCTTACTTCAAAAGATTAATGCAAAAATTGAATTATTCTACAATTTGTCTATGAAAAATTATCAGATGCATTATCTCCTCTGTGCTTCCTTGTTGCATAATAAAGAGCCAAAGTTACACACGGACATCTATTTGTTAAGCTGTCTCTTAGGTCATGCCTTGAAACATATGCCAGATGCTGTTTGCATACTTTCAGATAAACAAAACGTTGCCAAAACTAGCAACTTCAGGTTTCTTTGTAGCCATACATATTTGAGAATACCAATTAACAAAACTTCATGTGAGCTGAAGGTGGCCCTTGGCAGCATTTCTTAATATATAAAACAAACTTCGGAAAAATGAATTGAGCCTTCAAAATTTTACGATTGGTGTTCCAATGATACAGATCATCCTCTAAATTCATGAGATGAGCTGGCCCCTTTAGCTCTCTTATCGATAAACATTTGCACGTCTATACATGACATTTTCGCATAAAAGAAACTTTACGGTCTTTTAACATTGCCATTATAGATACGATACCAAATACAAACATCAAATCTCAGATGTATATGCAGTTGCACAAGAACAATCAACATATTGATCCACATTTTTATTTTTCTTGACACTCCATGCATAGAAAAAAAATTAAGATGGTAATTAGCATCTATCTTGCTAGTACCATGCCGAGAAATAAAATCTGTCAGGAATTGGCATATGCTATATACTTGCTTTATGTCACCATGAAACATTACATGCAGACATCAAGCTCAATATTTGAGTAGAAACTAAAAAGTAAAAACATTCAAGATATGTCTTTTAGATGGATTCTTCAGCAGGTAAAAGGTCATCAATAATTTCTGATAGAGCCTTGGGCACCCGATTGGACATTCCAACAAGATAAAGACCATAAAATATAAATCAAACTTGTTCCTTAAAAGTTTGCCAGATATTTAAGATAAAAAAAAAACACATATAAGATTCCAAAAACTAAAATGTTATGGTGATCAACTCAAAAAGGTTATAAACTTAATTGCACTTCCACACCCCTCAATAGATAAAGACAATATGTACATCATTTCAAAATCATAATACTTGGATGAAATAGATAACTTAACTGCTAAATTTACAAAATAAAAACAAAAGAAACAAAGGAATTTTCTATTGCTAAAATATGCAACTGGGAATATAGGTTCCCTTTTGCACTAGGCTTTCTAACAAACAAAAAGATAGGGGCAAAAGAATGAATTTAACATTTGTAGGTTTCCTTTCTCTTACATCCTTGGCCTGCATTGGATGACCTCATATTTGAGACATTCAATATGGGTGTTCCTTGCTTTAAGCTTGAAGGGTAGTCTCTGCCAGAGCTTGATGAAGGAAATGCTGATGAAGCCCCAGAGATCAAAGACGTACTATCAAAGCAAACAGGTGGAATAGCACTCTGTAACAATATAGAAATTAACATATCCATATCTGGTGCACTTCCTGAGGTCGAAGAAAAGGAAAAGTTAGTTAGATACATAAACATCATCTTCAAATCAAGGCAAATAATTATGTGTGACAGAATAATCTGTCTAAATTAACTTTATTTATCTCACTAGTCTCATGGAAAATAAGTGTGTTATAACAGTGTAAGATGTAATGGCACATTGTGTTACAATCAGATTAGAATAATATATAATCTCACCTTTTAACATGTTAATAACACTGGCGAGAGACACACAGAAAGGGAGAGTATTTTAATTACATAAAGACAAACCTTTCCACATGCTAATGACCATTAAAACTATTGTATACATTTGAATGAAAAATGTGTAAGAGCAAAGCGATTTGCGCTTTGAATCAAGATAGTCCATGTTGATTGATCTTGACATCTATAATATTGTTGAAAAAACTAGTGCCTGAAACTAAATATTTTGCAATACAATTGAACTATGTCTTAGAAAAATGCACAAAACAATAATCTTATCAACTGAGGATGGATTTGTACAAGTTCGAGCAAGTCTGAAAAATCATATGCCCAAAAAGGAAGTACTCATGGTGAGTTAAAAGGGATCATACTTATTTACCAGTTTCATCCAACTACCACTGACATGTTCTTTGTTTTACGAAAATCTATGAATTTTCAATTTTATATTCAACTTTATTAAATTTAACTGCAGTGAATAAATGGCCAGAGAAGATGAGGTTTTGTACAAACATACAACTAATATTAGCAGCATTCCATGGGTACACATCCCTAGGGGTCCAGGTGACGTACCCACCATTTAGGGACTTGGGGACTTGAGGACTGAAAACTTGATCCATTTGGTGCATAAATTTTTTTTAAAGGTTAACTTTTTAAAGAAAAAATTAAAAAACATTAAAGGTTAACTTATTAAGGAATTTTTTTAAAAAACTAAGTTTTTAAGAAAAAAAAAAAATAATAATATTAAAAGTTAAAACTCCCTAAAATACTAAAGGGAAAGGAACTTCACTGCACATTCAGTGCATTTTGTTTACTTTTCAAAATTTAATCTGCTATTAGTTTTTAAATATTATCCCCTGCCGTCCCCAAAATTCAGGAAAAAATTTGCCTTCCACATAAATGTATCACCACTTCCCCCCATCCCAAAAACTCAGATAACCACCGAATACTAGTCAGGTTGATGCAAACATAACATTTAATATATATTTTAGCAATTTTATGCTTTATCGAATTGATCTGTAATCAATTGAAAAAATTCATATCATCCTTTTATGAATATTAATTAACTCAATGAAAACGGCAGAAATGCACTAACACCCCCACTAAAGGCCATACTCTAAATTGGATATTAGAGAGTATAAATTTGTCTTCTGTTTTAAACTTTAACTAACTTATAGTTTAGGTTGATTCATTGCTTGCAACCAGGGCAGTGAATAAAAGCTGTGTTGCCAGGTTCGCCCTCCCAGCGCTGGGTCCGTCCTGGTTCGTGTCGGGTCTTGGTCCTGGTCCAGTCCCTTTGTGGGTTCAACCAGGGTCCGTGTTTTGGAGGCCTGGTTTGCCAATGGAGAACCCAAGTCGAACCGGGGCGAACCAAAGCAAAACCAATGGGTTTGGGCGCCCAAAAAGCTTTTTTTGTTTTGCATTTTTTTAATAATTTCTCCAGTTTGACTTTGACCCACGCCCAAGGGAACCCTAAAAATGACCTCTAGAACACTTTAAACACCTAAACTACCTCATTTTTATTCATTTGTTTTGCAAACAAGCATTTTCATTCCAAGAGGCTGAGTTCTTATTTTTGCTTGTTGGATTGACAAAAGGAGTTGAAGATTGATCATTGAAGCTTCTACGAACGATTGCATTGCCATTCCTACAGATTTGCAAGTGTTCATTGGCTACCACAAAGATTGTTGAAGGATATTTTTGCAAAGAGGTAAGTTTTTCTCACTTTTTTTTGAGTTTTTTCATCCATTTTTTTGTTTTACAAACCAGAAACTTTGTTTTATTTCATTTTATGATTTATCTATCTTTTTCCTTTCCATTCTTCTATGAATGTATGCAAGATTCAAAAGAGCTAGGTTTTATAAATCAATATTTTGTTTTCATTCAAGTTTTGAATGTGTTGTTTGCAAAACAAATTGCCATAGGAATCACAATGCCAATGGGTTCTACCTCCGGCTCCATAGCTAAACCAAACTCAAAGTTCAAAACAAATCCAAATTCTCCTCTATGGAAGTATGCTGAAATGATAAAACAAATTCCAGGTGTTGGCAGTTATGTTTGAAAATGCAGTGGGTGTGATGTTACATATTCTAGCTCATACCATAGGCTGAAAGCGCATTGTGTGGCATAAGTGGAAAAGGCATCGCGGCTTGCCCTGGAAAAGAAGGTGAACCTATTCTACCTGAGACAGTTGCAAAATACATTATGGAACAAGACACAGCAGATCAACGGGAAGCCCAAAAAGGAAATCACCCTTTGTTAAAAAGAAAATCAAAGGGAATGCAGCCCCCATCTAATCCCAATATTGTGGTAGAAGACAACCCATTTATGGCCACTCCGAATCCTCAAGCTCAAAGTGCACAACCAATTGCAAACAAGAGAACAAAGGGGCCTTTGGAACTTGCATTTCAAAATGAGAGTAAAGCCCTTGCCGACCAATGTGTAGCAAGATGCATATATGCCAATGGATTAGCTTTTAATGTTGTTCGTTCTCCATATTGGAAAGAGATGTCGAGGATGGTTAATGAAGCTCCAAAAGGGTACAAGGGCTCGGGTTATGATAAGGTGTGTGGCTCTTTATTGGAAAAGGAGGTTGAGTTGGTTGAAGATGCATTGAAGCCTATAAGAGATTCATGGGTTGAGACAGGTGTGTCCATTGTTTCAGATGGTTGGAAGGACTCAAGAAATCAGCCTTTGATCAATGTCATAGCGGTGTCCCCTAAAGGGGCAATGTTTTTGAAAGCCGTGGATTGTGAGGGGCAAGTAAAAGATGGACAATGTATTGCTAATATTCTCATTGCAGCCATTGAGCAAGTGGGAGCCTGCAATGTTGTTCAAGTTGTAACTAACAATGCCAAGAATTGTAGAGCTGCAGGGTTGTTGGTTGAGGAAAGATATTCACATATCTTTTGGACACCTTGTGCGGTCCATTCACTCAATCTTATGCTCCAAAAGATTGGGAGTAAAATTGCATGGATCAAAGAATTGTATGCTGAGGCTGAGGACATTCAGATGTTCGTCACCAACCACCACCTATCTCAAGGGATCTTTAGATCATTTTCAAAATTGGAGCTATTGAAGGTGAGTGAAGTAATATTTACATTTGTCATTTTCTGATTTTCATAATTTGATTGTGCATTCTAATTTAAATTCTTCTTTAAAGTTTATTTTTTAAATTTAATTATTATTTTTTATTTGCAATAGGTTGCAGAGACCCGCTTTGCCTCTAACACAATCGTCTTGAGATGGCTTGTGAAAGTTAGACAAGCACTTTCTAGCATGGTGATTAGCAACAATTGGTCTATATGGAGGCAAAGCAGCACTGAAAGAGCAACAAAAATTAAGAGCATGATATTAGATGACTCATGGTGGAATTGTGTGGAGTATCTCCTTAGCTTCACTGAGCCCATTTTGAGCATGATTTGCTATACTGACATGGACAAGCCATGCATTGGAGAGATATATGATGGTAGAGACTCAATGCTTGAGAAGATCAAGTGCACTATCAATGCAAGAGAGCAAGACCCTGAAGAGACTTTCTTCAAACAAGTGCAAACAATTGTTGAAGAAAGATGGAACAAAATGACAACTCCATTACACCTTCTTGCCTTTGCATTGACTCCAAAATATTACAGCAGTCAGATTCTTTCAGTGCCAGGAAGGCTTCCTCCATATAGAGATTTAGAAGTGGCTGAAGGGTACAAGGCAGCATTTATGAGACTCTTCCCTGATCAAGATTTGTGAAGTGTAGTCACGAATGAGTTCATTGATTTTGTGCACTCAAATGGTCTAGGTGTTGATGCTCTTCCTGATAGGTTCTTAAAGGATGCTCATAGTTGGTGGTACTTCCATGGACAATACTTCCAACATTTGCAGCCCCTTCCAATCAAAGTTTTATCACAAGTAAGTTCAATTAATTTTCATATTTTAGTTTTAAAAGTTTCATAATTTCATAATTTCATTTATAATTTAATAATTTATAATTTTTTAATTGTTTACTTTGTCTTCATAGGTTGCTAGTTCATCCGCATCTGAGAGGAATTGGAGCACATACTCTTTCATCCATTCAGTAAAGCGCAATAAATTGCTCTCAAAAAGAGCGGAGGACTTAGTATATGTGCATTCCAACTTGGGTCTCCTTTCACACAAACAATGTGACTACAAAGAAGGGGAGACGAAGTTGTGGGATATAGTGCCAGAGGATACTGACTTGGATGCTTCCACTTCCCACCATATTGCATATGAGGAGCCCGATATCCAATAGGAGCATGGGCACAATAATAGTGCTAGTGACAGTGCCATTGGCACTACTTGTGATTCATCTAGTCTTCCTACTTCATCTAATGTCCATGTTGACATTGATATGGAGGAATTTGATGATTAAAATTTAAAACTTTAAAAGTGTTGTAATATTGAACTTGAAGTTTGAACGATGAATATTTATCATGCATGTTTGAAAAATTAAATGTTTTAACTTTTAAATGATATTCAAGTTTATGGTGGTTTTGTTGTTTATATGATGTTATGTGATGTTCTAATCCTAATTCATGCTTCTAGGCTGCTTATATATATATATATATATATATATATATATATATATATATAATTTTTATACTAACGAACCCAAACTGAACCGAACCCACCCCCCAAAAAATTTTGCCGAACCGGCGAACCAAACCCCCGAACCCGAACCCAAACCCAAACCGAAACCGGTAACTTAGAATAAAAGACATACTCCAAATTGGATATTAGATAGAATCCCAAGTGATGTAAAATCCCCTTCCAGTTCTCCTCTATCTCATGCCAATATCACTTCCAGGTAAAGAATATATGGACAGATCACCTAGATGGTGCAGGTGTTGCACAATCCCACACATGAACTCTACATAGTCAATATATGCAACCACAAGAAGGCTTAGAAGCTATGTCACAAGGTTGGCCAAATTTAATGCTTGAAGTTTGAAATTCAGCGAACTTAATGAATACCTTTAAAAATCATTGCAATTTGCCCTAAAATGCATATGGTTAAGTTAAGGGCTTAAGTTTTTTCCATTAAAATATATTTATAGAAAGTGTCAATCGTTGCCTGTTGTCTGCTGAAGTTGAAAGTCCTGCATTGAATTCATTGGCCAACATGGATGCTTGCTGTTGCAGAGTTGAGATTCAGACTATCCTGTTCAATGTTCAGCAAACTATATGTAATATAATGGGATTCATGGAACAAGTTCAGCATGACCAGGAACGATTCATGTGAGCTCAAGAGTTTATGTTGAGGCAGTGGCTGCAAGCCTGCAACTATGAATAGGTGAGCTTGGCCCTTACAAGTCTGCATTGTGGCAAGTCGGCAGCTGCATCAAATGGCTGAAGGAGGTGCAGGGGGTGGAGGTTAAACAACTATTCTTGTTTTAATTTATGGGCTCCCAGCAACTTTGTTACATTTATTTTCTTTAAATATGTCTGTGTATTATATTATATTTGTTTGGAAGAGCTTTCAAGTCTGGATTGTATTTACATTGTATATATTTACATCTAGCCAAGTCTCAGTTCCCATTGAACTTTATTATCATATTTTTGAGTTTATTTTTGTTCCTTCCAATGTATTTTCGAAGTTATCACCATGTCCTTTGTCTTCTCATTTTAATATTAATGATTTAATACATTAAAACTTAAAATTTTAATGTAGATTTTTTATCATTGAAATTTAATATATTTATATATTTATAATGTTCAAATTAAATTTTTAAATTTAATTATAATTTAATATTACTTGAGTTTAATAATGAATCTTTTTTGGCAAATTTTCTCTCTATCAAACACTAACAGAAGACGAACCTTTTGACATAGCTTAGAAGTGCTGATTAGCTGAGTGGAAGAGAGAAATAGTATCCTAAACCACCCCTTAGGGGACATAGTTCTTGTTAGGCATCTCCTCCCTAGGTTGGACATTTACTGTATCTTATCTAAGGGGTTTGCTTTTCTGAGTCACTTCAATGCATCATGATGAAATAATGATTATGACAGGATAAAGTTATTTGGTGTGCCTGTTCTCTTTATGATAAAGCCATTGTTCAAGTAACAGTACATTTTTTGGGCTTAACAAAGTTGAGATAGCTTCAGCTCATTATGATGACATCAATTAATTGAGCTGCCACAGTGTGCAGGGCAAATACATGCTTAAGGCCTGCATTGCCTCACCAAAATGACACTGTTTAAATTGTCAGTTCAATCTTGCAAACCTATCAATGGAGAGGAAGTGGATCCAAGTGACAAGCAGCCAAGCATCCCGCCATTTCCTCAAAAAGCCTGACTCAGCGTCTATTAGATTTCCTAACAAGATCTATATCTTAAAGCACATATCCAGATCTCAGAAGACTGGTACTCCAGCAGACGATCAACAACTATAACTACTATACTAAGTGCAGTTTATCAGGACTAATTTGGTACTGCCCAAGCATGTTGTTATCAAAGGACAGATCTATGGAACATGTCCTTAGCCTAATAGAACCTATATAGATTAAGGATAGCACAACATATGTATGAGATGAGTAAATAAGAGATAAAGTGAGCATACAAGAAAAGATAATGCTATATTGAGATATATGCTATAAGTATATGCTATCAGTATTATACTTTACGTGTATATATGTGTGTTAAATTGTTTTTAGTATCTGATATCAACACGAACATTTCATAACAAGAATCTACTTGGCCCGATATTTCTTGCTAACATTTTGTGGAGCTGCCCAATGTTAGTGCCTTGGTGATCAGAGAGACCCATAATCACTAGGACCTAATCCCTTAAGGGGCTAGGCACCTAGGGGATAGCATAAGACAAAGGGACAGCATCCTAAAGAGGTGCAATTGCTGAGATAAATCAGGTGCAATGTTTGGAAAAAGATAAGATGAAGAGGTGATATAGAGATAACAAAGTAAGGAAGATAGTGAGAAAATAGAAATGAAAGATGAACAAAAACAAAGAACAGCAGATGAAGAATGGAAAGGCAAAGAAGAGAAAATAGATAGGCAAAAAGGAAAGAAACAAACAACAGAAAAAGAAGTTAGATAAAAAGCAAGAATTGTCTGCCACTAAACTCCAAAACAACTGAAGTTCATGAAATCTAAAGAGAAGACAGTACAATCAAAAGATGCAAGTTTTGGAACCTATGGAGATCACTAATGTACATAGGGAGATAGAGGATGATACAGAAGAAAATTTGGTAATGCAATTAATAGAACCTTTAAATTGGGGAATAGAGGAAAATATCCAAATGGAGAGGTTTGTTGGGTAGAGCACTGAAGTAGGCAGCCAACACCGAGAAGAAAAGGAAGATGTCGAGGAAGATAAGATGGATAGGTAAAATGCCAAAGTAGCCAGCCACAATCAAGAGAGACAGGATGAGGTAGAAAAAGAAGTAGAGAAGCTCCTAAAAGGGGAAGAACCTATACAAGATGCTACAACTAATCCAAAGACTCTAGTTAAAATTAATTAAGAATTCAGATTCCTAACTCCAGCTACTGATTGGATAACAACAGTTAGAGATAGTACCATGATAGAACAGGATGAGGAAAATAAGAAAAGAAATTAAAACAAGGAGAGAGAATACAGTACAGTAGGAAGGAAGGAATGCAGAAAGGTATATTTTAAAAAAACATTAAAAATAGAAGATATACATGAAGGAAGTGAAGAAGATGAAAATAGCCACAACAAACTAATGTTAATTAGAAAAACCCCAAGAGTCACAAATCCCAAACACAAGAGTAACAAAGAGGAAATGAGCCCTCCGACCATGGGATAACCACAATACAATCACATGCTTTTTAACAGATCCAACATTACCTAGACAGAATAATTACTGCAGCATATGTTGATCTTTTAGTCATGTTCCTATTAACTACCTGACATATCAAGCACAAGCAAATCTTACAGGTGCAAAGAGCTAGAGTTGTGACACATCAAATCACACCGAACAATCAAACATATCCTGAACCCACCATTGATCAAATTTTAGCACAATCTACACTAGACATGGTACTGTTGGAAAGTCAAAACACGTAATACAAAACCCAGCATAATTTAGGAAATTTTATGGGAGGTTACCATCAACAAAGAGGCACTTGGAATGGCTATAAATGGAATGAAGAAATCATTATCTACTACAAACTTGTAAGCTATTGTCATTATTCTAGCAATAGCTATCAGGAAGAAAAACAATCATGTCGTTTGTTTCTGTGGAGATAAATCACACAATTCCTTTAGCTGCCCTAAAGCAGCACAGTACTACAAAAATGCAGAGAATAATACAAAAACCAAGAACATAGTGGATACAATGCAACAAAAAGTGAAGCAAGACATTTACCCAAAATACCAAAACATAAAAAGAGTTAGAAAGTGAAGAGAACAAATATCCTAGTGGAAGAAATCATAATAAAATAGTTAGAAAGACGAAAGAGTGCATAGAAAAAGAAAGGCCAAAGGAAGAAAAGAAAAATGTGTGCTGTAAACAAGAGGAAGTAGGACTGAAGAAAATGATAGAATTGTTTCAAAAACAAGGACTATTAGAGAAACTAACTCAATTTTGTAATAATGAAACAAGCAAGAAAAAGGGAAGAAACTAAAAATGATAGAAAGGTTAGAAAAGCTAGTAAGAAAGAATGTAAGCAATACTAATTGATGTTCAACAAAATGACAAGATAACAATAAACACAGCTAGGCGGTCGAATAGACACAAGACCAACATACTGCAATGATCCCCACATATAATAAAGTAAATAATATAGCAAAAGAAAGAAGTCCTAAAATTGCATAAATGTTAAGAGAAAATAAGTATTTATTCCCCAGAACATTCACTGAGATAAAATAAATAAAAGAAGCAAGGGTGATGAAGATTCAAACTAAAGCTAATGCTAAACTGCAAAGGAAAACACCTAACATTATCTAACTCAAATATGAAGTCGAAAGTTGAGGATGCTAGTCCCATGGTAATTCAAAACAAAAAGATGGAAGAAATTATAATACAACTCTTAGCATGTAATGTCCCGAATCATTTTAGCTGATCTGGGCCGACTTACTTGAGAAAATAGTGTTTTTTAACACTATTTAAATAATAAATTAATTTTATTTATGCTTTTGTGGCCGACCCCCTTGAGTTGGTGCCAAGTTTAGAATTTGAATTTTTATTGTTTTTGGGCTGACCTATTGGAAGGCTAAGTATTTATGCAAGTTCATGTTTTCAATTGTGGCATCACAAATTTGGAATCAATCTCCTAGCAAATTGAGGACGTAGTCTCTCTTTCGGCCGCTCAGGTCTAGACGTAGTCTCAACCTAAGAAGTTTGTGCATTTTGTGCTTTTCATTCACACCTTGAGTTTGTCATTCTCAGCTATCAACTAAGGTCTAATCTAATTTCAGGAGGTTATTCTAGAGGCATTTAAGGAATCATTGGAGACGAGCTAAACAATTCGGCCGAGCCCCTGGCTCTCGTCGACACCTTGACCAAGTCATCCTCCTGTCAAATCACGCACAAGACTTGTGGAGAAGGAGCGATCGACCATTTTGTTCATATGTGCATCCTCCAGGCAGTCACGGGAAGCACGAGATGAGATTAGAACACGCATCATTGAGGGGAACGATGAGCATATCTTCTGTCATGAAAGTTATAATCTCATTGTGTCGACTCTCCAAGAACTACATTTGGATTGGCATCGACGAGAAATTAATCGAAGGCTAGTGATGGCGGCTCACTTTGGCAACAGAGCTTAGGCTCGAGCCATAGTTTCCAGTAGCTATTTCCGTTGTGGGCCTAGTGTCGACTCTTACACGCAACAAAGGATCCGCCTAGCCTGATTGATGAGTTGGGAAGGGACGTTTTTCCAAATACCAATATTTCCACCGAGATTGAAATATCGCTACCATCTGTGCATCCAAAGCTATGACTCGTTGAGAATTGGGGCGATCAGTCTATTGAATTATTTCCGCAGTGAAGGCCATCTTTTGTGCATAAATCCGTGAGCGGACCCGACTAGGATCGAGTTCCTCTTTCCTATGTAATTGAGCCGTCTCTGAGCCATCTTGACTAGGGTGGATTCGTCTTATCAAAAGGGTTGTCTTTACTCTGGGAATTTGATTTGCTCAATTAATTGTATTGAACTGAGACTGATCTTTCATTCCATCCATTTGTTGTTTAGCCGTTCTATGTATGATTGTAACTCTGAGAAATCTTTCAAGTTGTGTTTGTATCTGATGCCAAGCTTCTATTATTACATTGTTTGATTCTCAGTATTGATCACAAAAAAATGAGTTTCTTGGTTACTTTATACTGTGCGTGTGGTGTGGGCATCTTTCATAGCAACATATGATCAAGCCCAAGAAAAGTGACAACAAAAAGGCATAGCACATCAAACCTTGCAAATTCAAACAATTTGACCTTGGTGAAGAAGCGTTATTGTATGACAAGAAGTTCAAAAATACTAGCAAACTAAAGACCTATATAATTAATAATATTCTTGGCTCTAGCATAGTCAAATTAAAATTGTTAAGCGGTAAACTCAAAACTAAATATGTTAATGGTGCAAGACACAAACTACACGCAAAGCATAGCTAAGTTGTCTAGAGGAGGAAACAATATTTTAGGCTTGAGGAGAATGTTGGAAGGACCTATACTTCAAAGCACATATCCATATCCGCCAAGACCGATACCACATTGAAGGATCAACAATTATTACTCCAATAATAAGTGGTTTAGTCGGGATGGATCCAGTACCACTCAAGCATGGTGTTTTAAAAAAATACATGCATGTAACATGTCCTTATCCTAAGAGAAACTATACTGTATAGATAAGGGTAGCACAATGTATGTATGGTATGAAATGCATGAGATAAGTAAGAGATAAAGTGAATATATGAGAAGATATAATGTTATATTGAAATATATGCTATATTTTATCACTATTATACTGTATGCATATGTGTATGTGTTAAATCATTTTTAATACTTGGCATTTCCCTCTGATATCAACAGTAATACTTCAAACACTCCATAACAAGAATCCAATCAGCCACTTGACCTAATATTTCTTACTAACACTATTGATTTTATAGCATGGACACTTGAAGTAGCACTTAAGAGCTTGCTTTCTTCAGACGCCCCATCAATGTTCATTCACACTGTAAATGGCTGCATTGACTTTTAAAAAGGCTTACAAAACACCAACTTGTGATCTGCAATCATTGGAGATCTGCACCAAATAGGTTTTAGTTATGGAAAATGGTCTTTCAGCATAGTGAGTTGAATCTATGGTAGATTGAAATGAAAATAATTATTCCTGATTTATACAAGAAACTGCTCTCTTGAATGCTATTAATAATCTTTGTGTTTATCTGATTTGGAAAGGTGAGGCAAGGATCTCCTGCAACCTATTTAAAATGAAAAACAGCGACAAAAATAATCTTTCCCCAATTATGGAAAGGGGATTTTGCGCCCACTGCCAATAGTGGGGGACTAAAACTTTGAATTGTCTCATTGAGATATTTTAGGAAATTTCAATGCCAAATAAAATATTATTATAATTTTTATAAAAAATTCTGATACAAGATTCGGGGTTATTTTTTTCTGATTCCAGCCTGAGAAGGCGTGATTTATAAATGTGACAGTATTACAGGGCAAATGCTCCTAAATTTTGTCCGTAATAGTGGATCGATAAATTCCAGTTTGTCTCCTCTATGGGACCACAAACTCTGAGGGAACCATTGTAAACCCTCATTGCTCCTTAAAAGGAAAAGGAAAAAGAATGATATATACACATCTACCTCATATCAGAGGAAAATTTGCCCTTATACAACAAGGATATCAAACTCGTAAGAAACTAAATTGTGAACTTTAAAACCCCAAAAAAGCAAAGAAAAATAGAAATCAAAGTTTTACGGTTTACTAAGATTACCATTTAACGGCGGTAGCTGCTGCATAAAAGAAGCCAAAGACGGTGATAGACCAGCAAGAGCAGTGCTAGGCTTTGGCTCAGGGAAGCACACGACTCCCACCATTGGTGAGCTCCTGTAATATATTGCTAATTGAAATAATTCAGCGGTAGTTTTCGAAAGTATAAGGAGAAGAGATTAAAGCCAGCAAGCATGCAGAGTGCCCTAATTACTTAACATGCAGCAACAATTGCACCAGAAAATGAAAAAATATGAAAAAAATTATTGGTCAGAAAGGTAAGTTAGAGCTAGAGAATACCTTTCCTGGCCACCAAATTCGAAATGAATAAATTAGCAGTGTGCTGTTCTTGTCCAGCCCAAATTTCGAATTCACGAAGAGCAAAGCAGATGTGCAATTGGCAGCTTGGATATCCCTCCGCTTTTATTTTGCCCTTTGCTATAAAAGTGAAAAGGAATCGATTAATTCAAAGCGTGTGGCGCGGATAATATATAGAAATTTGATTCCGCGTACCAAGTCGGTCTTGCAGCTCCAAGGCTGTCCAAAACTTTGCGTTTTCTTCAAGTGTTAATTGAGAAGTGTCTTTATTAATTAATTATATAATTGTAAACCAAAAGAAACTTTCTCTAAAGCTTACATTCAACATGAAGTAGCACTTGCACAAGGGATGGGTTCTTAACAAATTCACAATTTATTTATTAGAATAATAGAATAATTTTATTAATAATTTATAAAATATATTATCAATTTTAATTTAATATTTCTTATTAGTAGATAGGCTACATATAGTGTGAGCTTTCAGTTTGAAACAAGTCTTATGTCGTCAAACAATTGTTAGGTTGTCATTAAACAACAAATGGTTTAATGGTTTTTGTTCACCATCAGATGGAATTGGATTTTCCCCAAATCATATTGGATTCTGCGTCACACATGAAAACAAATATTAACTCGCAACCAATATTTTTGTTTAGAAGGCTACAAAAATCTTGTCTCAAGCTCAAGAATCAACCAACTCTATAACCCTAATATTTTTAGATTTACTCCTCACTTATCATAAATATATTGAAGCAACTGATGCAAGGAGATTGGTTTTGGTCCTTCTTATTTTAAAGAATTTTTTGCTTTAATAGGGTTTTGTAAAATTCTTCTTGCAAAGTTATCCCTTTTTTCTTATTGGTATCGTTAACATCATGACACAATTTATGTAGAACCTTAAGGTAAGTCACTTGCCATGGTTTCAGTGACGATTTTTCTTGGAATTTGTATGCACCGAATCATTTTTTCTATGTTTTATTTCATTCTAAAACTATTGTGCTTATATCTCCCTTGCACCACTCCTTCAATCGCCACTCACACACTTCCTCCACCAACAAATCTTCTAGCAACCTAAAAACCCCAAGAGGTCAGGAGATCAATCCCTAGGGGAAGCCCAATGCCAAAGGGTGGGCTAAGTGCAGTGTTTTAGATAAAAGAAGCCACATGTATATTTTATTTGAGTCGAACCTTATCGGGGTTGTTGATGGTGCTCGTAGGGAATGTCGCAATCAAGAGAAACTACATATTTTTCTTACATGCTTACTTCATCCTTGCCTCTAATCTCAAGAGCATCAACCAACTATGGAGGAAGCACAATAATAACTACTTCGACTTCAATGTGCACCAGGGGATCTAGAACAAAGTCAATTGAGACTTCATGGAATTCTTCAAATAGGTGAGCTAGATGAAATGCTTGAAACAGGGTGAGGGCAACTAGGAGTATTATAGTTATAGGTCATTTCCAATTGATTTTATCTGGGGTTCAACAAATTTTATGCATGAGGGTCATTTTCCTTTGATGAATGCTCTTAGATGCACCCAAGTCCTTGCCACCATTCTCCAACTCTTTCAACTTTTCCATGATCTATTGTGCCATGTTATCCATTGCTTCATAGATCACACATTCAGTTATCGAGGACAAATTTTGTTTTATGCCATCAAACACTTTGGTTGTAGTCTTGCCTCTTTTATGTGCTCTTTGCAAAGGTTTGTTTACTTTCTCATTATAGTCCAATTGCCCTATTCTATTAACATTAAAATACTTGTTTTTTCTTTGTGATTGTTATAATCCAACATGTATAATGAAAAGGTGAATGGATTGACCAAAATTTGCATATTTTTTTAATTTATGTAGCCCAAATATTAGGTCTACTTTTTCCCCTCAACTCACAAGAAGGTTGAAACATACTAATGGACCACTATGTTCTTTATTGGGTTTTTGGTTTTATGTTTTTTAGTATTGGGAGCCTAGATTGGTTATCATAAAATGGTTGAATATAAAGACAAAACCAAATGAATTTCATGATGATAGAATTTTTAAAGATAGTTCCATATCCATTGGCAAAAATGGGCACCCATTTGCAAGATTCATGGTTCACTTTACTCCTCTAGGTAGACAAGGGTATCTTGCATTCTTGAATAAATTCTTGAATGCATTATTGCTTGTCTAATGGTATAATATATTCAAGAAATGCAATTGAAAAAAATGATAATTTGTTTCTTGTATATTAGATGATTAAAACACTTTAATTATGAATTTAGTCAAAATCATCTCAAGGTTGAATGGGCATCTTCAATATTCTAAATATGTGTCTGCACTTTGTCAAAGTTATCAACACCAACATATTTCAATTTGTTTTGAGTCATGTTTTCTTTTCTTTGTCTACTAGATTGTTAGTTGTATTCTAGCTTTTCATGCTTGGTGATTTGACAAGTTCATAAGTTATAACTATGTATAAGAAAATATAAATTGGGATTTTATTTCAAGTATATGTTCAAACATACTTTTGTAAACTTGAAATTAACTTTTTCAACTCACAATTACTTGATGTTGCATGCTTTACATACTGAAATGTAATTCTCACTATTTTTGTCAAGTGTACAAAGAAACTGTTGAACAAAACTGAATATGACATAGAGCTAAGGTTGGTGCCATCTATATTTGAGCCATTGAAATGAATTTCAATGATAAGCTATGAGGCCACCCCTAGTATAAAAATATATAATAAAAACTAAAATTTGAGACGAGTTATCATTTCAAATAATTTTTCTTGCTACATGACAACAATAAGGTAACTTCAAGATTTCTTGGTTGTGAAGTATTTGTGGGGACATGGAATGTAGGAGGTATAGCACCCTTTGAAGGCATCAAATTGGATGAATGGTTGTATGCATCATATGCTTCAACAAGCATTTATGTTTTGGGGTACAAACAAAACTTCCTCATTGCATTCAATTTAGTTTTATGAAGATAATGACATAAACATTATTTATTCTTTATATAGTCAATAGTGCTTATCTTTATGGATAAATTCTTTTGGGTAGACAAAGGTGGGAATGTTTTTGGAACTAATATTTACAAGGGAAAATGTATTGCCTTTAAAAGATCATGTTGAATTAGAAGTTCACTCTTGGCAATCAAGTGTTCGCCCTCTAGCAAACACCATACAACCCAATGCACATGTAACTAGTAGAGGGGTGACCAAACTTGTGTATGGTCCAATTGCTATAAAATGAAGAGTTTCAAAGTGTTTTCTAGTCTTTTTTAGCATCATTCTTTTTCAGTTGGCAAGGGAAATAAGGAGTTGTTATGAACCTTCTAGATGCATAGAACCTAAAAGAATATTCTTGTTGATGGTGTCAAGCTATATGGAAAGTGTATGTTCTTTAAAGTTTATTTATAATAGGGGAATGCAAAACTAAGTGTTGTAGAGCTCTTCAATGGTGCTCAAACTTGTCGAGGCTAAATTGATCTTTGTAAATTCATTGTACTTTCTTATTGCACTGAGGAACTAGAAGTAGTTACTTCATAGACCAATTTTTTATGACCCAAAGTGTATTTTATCTAGATAAATGTGTTTCTAGATTTTGAGTTTGTTTTTGTGTTTAATTTTGCATAATTTTGATGTGTAGATATCCATTATATTGTGTAATTTGTAAGCTACTATAGATGGTAAAGGTAGTTTTCAAAGTGTATTAGAAGGTCTTGCATACAAAAATCCATTCTTGATGAATTTATGTGAGGAATATCCTCTCAATTTACTTATCAAAGTGCCACCATTAGGTTTTCCCACTAGCAATCCATGAGTAAGTATTTAAGAAGTTAGTTAAATTAGGAGGATTCACTTTAATAGAGACAAAACATGTGTCTTATATAAAACATCTATAATTGGCCTTGGATGGTCAAAGATATTTAATAACTTCTAGAGAGGCATGAAAAAATAAAATAAAATTGAAGAACCAAGGCTTTCACCAGTCATTAACAAAATCAAATAAAACATGGGAACATATAGGTATATAGTATGTAGTGTTTATACTTATCTAGGACATAAAAAGATTTGTGTTTGCACATTAATGATAGTATACTAATTTTCTAAGATGACATATTTGATCCCATGTACCAAGTGTTGGTATGTGGTGACTGATCATGCAAATATTATACACTCATAATGTATCCTTGTCAGGGTTTAGGGTTGGGTCAGGCCCTGAGCAAGGGTTTAGGGGCAGTAGCCCCCGATAGCAAGGGTTTAAGGGAGTAGCCCCTGAATTTTTTTTCCCGTTAACATGTCAAGGTTTTCCCACTAACACGTCAAGGTTTTCCCATTAACACGTCAAATTGAAAAAATGACTTTGTAAAACCCTAATTCTAGAAGCTTCCAAAAATCTTGTTATAAGTAGTTGGGATTATGTTGTTGTATGGTATTCGGGAGATTGTAATCTATTTTGCACTGGATAATAAAATCGTTGGACGGTTGAATTTCTGCAGATGTATCCCATATTGGGTGAACCACCTTAAATTTCTGTGTTGATCTCTTTTGTATTATTTTTCATTGTTATTTTGGGTTATTTAATTTGCATATAATTGTTAATGTTTATTGCTCCAATCTACTTGAATCCTAACACCAAGCATAATGATGTCTCATCCAACTTGATTTCTCATCAATGAATAAGCAAGATTACATGGATAACTTTTGAGCATATTTTCTTATAGAGGAGAAAATAGTTATGTTTTGCTACTTTGATATCTCGTTAAAGGAGATCCAAATATGGTTATTGATTTATTAACATAATCAAAGTATATTTGTCAAATTATCAAGTAAATAAATAATTAAAAAGACTTTTTCTAGGCATAGGGAATTATCAATTATAAAATCTTTAAAATTGAACTTGATACAAATATTTCCTTCAATTCACTATAGGTAAATATATAATACAAATATTTTATAATTATTGAAAATGTTCAAGATTGTATGTATTTCAAATTTGTATTACAAAATTATATAGACAATAAAAAATACACTTCCTTCCCATGTTAACTTACATATAATTCTCTATCGGTGTAACCATTACACCCCTCCTATTGCAAGTGCTAGTTCAATTAGTGATACATGATAATATATGTGTATATATTTTGAGTATAATTTTTAATTGGATTTTTTATAAGTAGTTCAGTGATGTTTATTTTTCTCTACTTAAAAAATATTTATCTTTTCTAAAGTAGAGATGCAAAAAATTTAACTTTAAAATATTTCAAAAGTATTTATCATGAATATGATTGGCTAAAAAAGTTAGATGTTAAAAGGAAGATTTATTTAGGAATTTTTTGGGATATTTCATTATTAACAATTGTTTGAAATATTTGACAAAGTTCCATAAATAGAGCATTTTTTTCTATATAGATACATAAATTTTATATTTATAATTATGTATGTAATTTTTTTCAAAATATAGTAAATATTATATTTAAAAAATAAATGTATCTTTTAAATTTTTTATTACTTTTATAATATCACCTAAAAATTATTTTAAATTTATTTTTGGTTAATAAAATATATAAGTATTAAAATTTACATTAATGAACAAAATGAGAATAATATTCTTAAAATAATACTAATAATAATAAAATTAAGTTGAGAATTAAATTTATTATTATAATTATCATTATATAAATTAAGTTACAATTATAATTATATAGATTTTTAATTAAATTATGACTAGAGTTATAATTATTAGAATATATTTAATAGTTGCAAGGAATTGTAGCATCATAAATTGTTGACCCTAACAATTGCATTCTATGTGTTGGCTCCCCCTATGTGCTTGGACCTAATTATGTTTATTATTTGCTCATTTTATTATCATTTTTGAAAAATCAAGATAAATTTGGGAATTAAAATTAATTATTTATTTAACAACAACTTAAATTCCAAAATAGGTTTGGTCTAGGGCATCCTCAATCTTGACCACCCTATTTTGGCCCAATTTTAAATATTTTATTATCACATTTTATATTTACAAATATAAATTCATTTGTTGGCTTTTCGAAATAATTATTGTGGGAAATGAAGAAATGCATATCAATATAAGTTTTTCACCATTTGAAGCTAGAATGATTTTTTTAGCAATTGAGCATCATAAAAAGTAGTCAAGGCAATTCAAGAGCAAAATAAGCATCATCTTATAGAATTTTCATCAGTTGAAATTCATGTTAGCAATACATCATGTGAGATTTGTTTCATGTTTTATTTCATTGTTTTGTGAGTACTAACACTTGGAGGACCTTCAATCAAGCACCAAATTATCCTTGCATGAGATGTGTGACATGACTTCAGTCCATCAAGGAAAACATATCTGAGTGGTAAGTTACAACACTTATGATTCATAATTTTCTTTATCCATTTGCTTCTACCCAACCTAGTGTAAGTACTCTTTATCCAACATCATAATAGTCATTGTGGAGGTGGAAGTTACACCAAAATGAATTTTGACTTAGGTAAGCCCTTTACGACACAAACATTTCTCTCCTTTCTTTCTTGTAGGTTATAAATTTCAAGTGGATTGGGAGAATATTAAAGACCTAGCATCAAGATCAAGCATTCAAGCATGTCCATTCATCAAATTAGGGAAAGATCAATTATTCATCAATAGACAAAGTTCCAAAGTTGAGTTCTACAAGAAATCACATACAAATTGTAACTCATTGATACCTATTCAAAGATTCCAAAATGCATCATTCTTAGTCTAGGTTTCCCACACCCCTAACCAGTCAGTTTTAGTCTAGATTTGAATGCTAGGTTACTTTGTCTCTTCCCTTTACTTTGTTGTTCTTAGTCTTTTCTTAAAATTTCTATGCTTTTCTACATTCACATAAGTTTGTTGTAGTTGCATAGTTGACCTAATTTACATTTATAAAATCAAATTAGTTCAATTCCTAATCAATACATCAACACCCCCAAGGGGGTCCAAAACCTTGATCAACCATTCTAGCTCTTCCTTGAGGATAGTAGCCAAGTGGATTTTTATTCAATCAATTTTGTGTTCCCCAAAGTGATGTAAGTGGAAAGGTGTGATTTAGACCCTAGATCCTCTTTTCCCATGTCACATGAACAAATTAAAATTTAACTATGCTACGATAGATTTACACACATTTATATGTTCTATTAGATGTTTAATAAATTTTCAATAGGAAAAAGTATCCCAATTTATTATATAATTTTAAGAGAACTTCCAAAATTATTGTGTATTTTTGGCTAGTATTATTTTTATAAAAAATATACTATCAATTTTATTTTAATATTTTTAATTAGTAATATAACAATCTATTTAAAATTATTTGTAAATGAATAAAAGTGATGTGATTGTAACATTAATTTAAAATAAAAATAAATTCTCTATGTGATTTCACTATAATTAAAGATTAAAATAAGATTAATAAGGAACAAAATTTGATCATGATTAATTAATAAAGAGGTGACTAGGCCTCACCATTCAACATCATGACCATTAATAGATTGGAATCTAGCACACCTAAACTCAACGAAGCCATTTTACTAGTAGCTCATGTTGGTTTCCAAAATCATAAAGCAAAAACCAAGAAACTTCCACAAAATACTTGCACACAATAAGCCTAATTTACATTTTCAAGAGATTGATACCAGATTTTAGTAATATGTATAATGTAACATTGCTTATGTAGGTAAGGTTGTGAAGATAGTCAAGTCAAACACAACGACTAACTAACCCTTCAATAATGGAACATTTGTTAACTCACATGACAAGTGTTCTTATGAGTGGCAAGTGAGCATGCAAGAGGTGTCTCACAAAGTGGCCCAGACATTTGACTCAACAACATGAGGTAAGACAAAACTCTAGAATATCCTAAGTAAACTTAAGAAAATGTGAATAGGTCAAACTAGAAAGTGATGACAACTTAAAACTAGTTATCTAATGACAGTAGATTTACACTAACACCCTCCCTAAGTGCAACTTAGGAAGTAATGTATGCATGGTGATGAGTTTTGGCTCCTAGGCCATGTTAGGTACTCATGTATAAATTTCTCATGAAGTGGAGATAATGAGAAAAACCTTGTGGGAAATGGAAACTGTAACGCTGAAAATAAGCTTTGCACAATAGAAACAAGGAAGATTGATTAGAAGCACACATGCATACAATACTAAAATCTAAAATGCAAATTCATTCGTTAAGCAACAAAGAACATGGGAAAGTAAAAACGTAATTAAAACTAGAACAATCTCACCAATTTTCAAACGTATTTCCATGATTCATCTCGATTGCCCTTCTCCATTTTGCTTGTGTAGTATAATTGCCCTCAGATTTTCAAGTTCGTGCAAGTATATCCTATGATAGTGATTAACAAAATATCGAAGATTCAAGACAAAGTTGCTCTCAAAAGTTATAAAATTTGCGAGAGAGATTGGAATGAAGAATGACAGATCAATTTATAGGAAATTGATTATTTGAACGACAGGCCAAGATCGAAAGATCAACGGACAGTTGAGATTGACTGATTAGACATGCATTCTGATAACTGATAGTGATGACATGAGTGATTCGAATTAGAAATAGAATTAAAGATTAAATAAATGATTTAATCTTAGGTTAAACATTCGAAAACATTAGAAATATCTTTGCATGACAAAGATGAGAATTGATTATAACGACTCTCGTTTGAATGCACAACACTTAATTAATTAAATAAGAATATTTAATTAATCGCACGTGCACTAATGAGTTAGAACTGGATGATTGATGACTGATGAAGAGATTACTCGAGAATTCACTCAGACATTAAATCAAAGATTAACCGAAAGTGATTAAAATAAATGTCGAGAAAATTAAAAGTGAATACTTAGATAACTCACATAATTATCTAAAATATAGAGGAATGTGTTAAAATAGAATTAATGAATTAAATAATAATTCATGTATTTATTTCCAGTATTAAATTGATGAAGGATTTTAAATGAATAATTAAATAAATAATGAATTTATTTAATTATAGTTGAAATATGATAAAGAGTAAAATTAAGCCAGAATTATTTAATTTGACAAGACGAATAAGGTTAATTAGTAAGATAATTAAATAAAAGCGTTTATTTAGTGTCGGATAGAATAAAAGAAAAGTGTGAATTAATTAAATAATTAAAAGGGTATTTAATTAATAGAAATAAAAGAGATGAATTAATTAAATAATTAAGATTATTTAATCAATAGAAAAGAATAGAATTATGAAGGGTATGGAAGTGTGACCTAAGCAGGATTCCGATTGTCTACGTTGCCCTCTTTGATAGCGTCGTTTGACGTGTGTCAAAGAAAATCGATAAAAATATGCCCTAGTAATGCTTTAGATTAGAATAGGTGAAGGTATGCCCCCTCGGGAAAAATGACAAATTGTCGAAACGTGGAGAAAAATGTGGAAATGCTCCTGATTAGTCCAGTAAATAGGCAGAAATGCTATGTAGGTGACAGATTTGGGATTGGAAGTGGGAGGGACGGGTACAGGATGATAGAAAATGGAAGTTTACATGGCCAGTAGGAAGGAAATGCCACCTAAGCCCTAGGTATATATTTGAATTGGGGTGAAAAACTATTCATTTGCACCCACCTAGCTTAGAGATTTGAAAATTTGCTCTGACTTTCTAGCGAGGATGTCTCCAATTCTAGCCACTCATCATCATGCATACAGGATCCGGACATACCAGAGACCAACCCGAGCGCGGAGACCCCGGTATGGACCTTAAACTTTACCTTTGAAAATTTTTAATTTGCGCGTATTTTAAGACATTTATTGCATTTTAAGTTATGCGTCGTTTTTAATTGTGCACCGCATATGTATGCACGAACGATGCATATGTATGCAAAAAACCACATTTAAATTTTAACGCCGGTCGGTTAGAGTAGGTTTTAGCGGATAAACGCATTTGATTATCTTGATACGCATTTGATTTTTTTGAAACGCATGTGCATATTTATAGCCGCATATGTTTATTTAGAAACGCATTTGTCATTTTGAAACACAAATGTTATTTTTATGATGCATATGATTATTTAGATACACATTTGTCATTTTGAAACGCAAATGGTTATTTTTATGATGCATATGTTTATTATTAACCGCATTTGATTAACAATGACGCATATGGAATTTGTGAATCGCATTGTGAAAATGCGACGCATGTATTAAAAAAATGACGCATGTGCAAAATAACGACACATTTGCATTTTTCACTAGAATAAATGATTCAGGCTTACATGAAGCATATATGATACGGTTGCAGGTTGTATTGGACCCTATCTATACACGGGAGTCAAGACCCATGACGTTTCGATTCAGAGACAGCTTGCGGTCGGCCGAGTGACAGACTCTATGGCATTTAGGTTTGTTGCATGTGACCGATATGCCCTAGATTCGGGCAAATCGGGGATTACTGACAGCACTATGTGAGCGGTGGCACTCAAAGACATCATCGTTCCACCTACCGACTGGAGAGGCCACGGTGACCTTGGAGGATGTATATAGGATATTGAGACTGCCTATTAGAGGGACACGGGTAGGCTATGATACCCATAGGGGTATAGCCGAGATGTGTAGATATTACCCCCATGCCGACGTTAGACAGCTAGGGGTTGACGACTATGAGATTAGGTGGCGGGTATTGGCCCAGAGATATAGACAGTTAGACTGTCTAGTAGCAACACTGATAGGTGGTATTGTACTGCCTGACCGCCGAGGTCATGGATTTCCTGTGGGATGGGGGCAGATGTTAGTGGGCATGCTCAAGCATCGAGTTGTATATGCCTGGGGTTCGTGTGTGCTAGGGATGTTGTACTTCCACCTTCACGATATTGCCTACCGAGAGGCATAGTCGATGAGTTGCGGTACCACGCTCCTGATGGTATGGGCGTGGGAGCATATTGCTATTTTCAGACCACCTGTTACAGTAGACTTGGCTCGTGGAGCTCCATACGCCTTCCGTTATGCGGGGGCAACCACACAGCATCATATTGGGGACACAGGTTACTTTAGACATGCTATAGACACCATGCAGGAGTTTACATGGAGACCGTACCTAGGCTGCGAGGTGTGGTCAGATGAGGGCTAGCACTTGCCCTTTTGTCGACAGACACAGTATTTGGTGGGACAGACAGTGTCCCATATGC